>OY829913.1:157982930-158085430 GCA_963691935.1 Nephrotoma guestfalica
TTTTTATTTTTTTTATTAGTGGACACCAAATGAAATTAGGAAACGGTTTTCTTTGTTTTGTTTTCCTTTTTTTTCACTACAACTTACAGTCTTAAACTAAGTTCTTAATGTTAGGTACAAAAATCAACAGTACAAATTCCAAGCGATTTCTTGGCGCAAAATTTAGTTTTGCGATTAATAACGAGCGGTTTTGTTTTTTTCCCGAACAAAGTACGGTTCACTTCACTTAAATTTCACAATGTTTCTTTTTGGTTTTGATAACACAGATCATACATCCAAAATCACTATATTGTATCGAAATATTTTTTTTTATTGTCCCTAAAAATCACCTGGCTTTCACACAAAGAGGTTATTAAGAATGAGGTAACTCGAGCCCCACCATGCGACCGCGATCCCCACGCGTTTTAAAATTATAAATTTATTTGTTTTTTTGTTTGACTACAGGGATTCTTCCGCACAAAAAGAACTGAATTACAGTATAACAATTTAGCTTCGAGTACCAAATTTTATATGACAATATTTTTCATTGAACTGTTTTTTTTTTTTATTTGGCGATAACAATTAACCAACAAAACAAGAAATACTAATTTTATGGTGGTTAGTAATTAACCAACGAGATAATAATAATAATAATCCGACTAGGACAAAATTTCGCTATTTATACAATTTTTTATGACACTTTGTATAATGAATAGCCAGATGGAGGGAAAAATTATTGAACGAAAGATCATCTAAAGATAAAAAAACATAGATATATATATATATATAGATAGATATATATATATATATATATATATATATATATATATATATATATATATATATATATATATATATATATATATATATATATATATATATATATAAGAAATAGTTTTTTGAAACTGACTGGCGATAAACATCGAAATTGAACGTACGCGAAAAAAATATTTTGAAACCTGAAAACTATCAAGCCTTGGGAATAAACAGTTTAGAAGATAGGGATTAAATAGTTTAGAAGATCAGTTTAGATAATCAGCCTATTGGTCTTCGAAATTTTTAGGAAGAGCAAAATTAACATACGCCTTTACAGTGTTTTAACTGAGAACTAAATTATTTTTTATCATAAAATTATAAGTAAATCATTATAAGGGTCAAAAACATTGCTTTTCACAATTTTAAATGAAATATTTTAACACATCTGGAGCAACTTACTACTTAATTCCTTTGAAGTTAACATTTTGTTTTGATTTAGTTTAGTTGTTTGTGTAGTGTTTGAAAATAAACTTGGTCCTTTTAATTAGAAGAAAAATATTTTGTAATTCAAAGCGGGGACATACAATCACTAATGTGTATAAGAAGGGCCTGTGATCGTGGATAATTACATTTACGAGAGACGACGAGGTTAAGATTGTTCAGCTAGCTAGCCCAGAGTATATATTAGAGATATTTACTTAGAATATGAGGTACCGTTTAACATAGTAGTGACAATTTTATTTTAATGTAGGCATACTACACTGCTCGCTTCGACAAAAACTTGTATTGTTTGAGGTCAAAATAAATAAAATGGCCTCGCCTAATTTATATTATTATTAGATATGAATCCGATAAAACAGGTTTGAGATTGCTAAAAACAGCATTTTCGCATTTCTACAATGTCTCGAGCTATATGAAGAATGTGAGGAATTGCCACAAGAAATTACATACTGCACCTATTATTGAAGCAATATAAAATGAACAGAAGCCCGTTTTAATTTCTATTCATTTACAATGCACAACAACGCGTGGTGATATAGGGATAAAATGCCGCCCTCATCACAGCTGAAGCCGTAGGGTAAACAAAAACCAACTAAATTTTATTTGCATTTCTGAAAGTTCTGTGACATAAATATTAAACGATAATGGTTAAAACATAAACACAAATAATTATACTTTTAAATTTTACTGACTTGAGAATTTATGAATAAAATAAAATACTCGTATGTAAAACAATTTTATTTTAATTGTTTGCCCTACACGTTGAAATTGTCTTTTGAGGTTAGAGGGAAGTGGTCTATACCATTAATACTAACAGGCCAATTAACATAGTCGTGTCACATCATGTGAAATGACAATAGTCGTGTCGGGCCACATGAACATTGATATTCTTGAAGTCGATTCAAATAACGCGGCTTATATTGCTTAACAGCACAAAATAAAACCATGTTTAACTACGATTTAATTCAAAAATCAAAATACAATTTACTTTTCTTAGATTCGACTCAAATATTCTTAACACTTGAAAAAATTGGGTGACTAGAGTCACTCAATAAAGTACAGTGTAATAGAGTGATTACAGTCTTGAGAAACGACAAAGAAAATGTATTGACGTAAAATCACATATCTCGAAATGGAGTGTCCGGCATGGGAATTGGGATATGTATATTTGACGTTGGTGCATACATTTATGCGATTTATATGAATGTGTATATTGTTATTTGTGAGCATGGAATAATGGAATACTCTTTTAAATAATAAATTATCTGTGTCTTGTTAGAAAGAGTACCTGGTGCACCGAACCTTTGCTTGATTGGCTGATTGGGGGAATTCTTTATGTAATTATTTACAATGAACTAATAAAATTTACGAGTAGTTGGTTGTTATTTGAAAATTGTATTATTTTTGAATGTAAAACAAATAAATAATATAATGATAATTACCAAACCGCCGAATAACTTTGAGACAGAAACCAGCCTTTTCATTGTTTCATTCTTTGGAATCCTCGTTCGATTTTCGAAGTGATGTTTTGTCTGATCTAAACTTTCGTTCTCGATAGCCTCACGTAGGCGAATACCTTAGTTTCATTCAAATAGTCCCATCATGAAATAGCTGAGAATCATTTAAATTGATAATTACGAGGCTTCGCCAGATCTGTCCATATTGGATTGCTATTTTTATCAAGCAAATCGAGTTGATCCTAATCGGTTAAGAATGGCTTAGTTGCTTAGTTCCATTCAAATTAGCCATTTTTACGATCACATTCAGAACTTATATTGGTCCTTTACAATCAGTTGAGAAATATCTCAATAAAAGATAAGTAATAAATTTTCCTTCCATTTTTTTGTTCGTTCTTGTTTGCGTTGCCAACCGTTGTCACCCAAATTTTTATTAACATAGCAATTGGGTTAAGTTGTTTACGTATTTTCTCTCTATGCTACTCGCCACCGTTTAATACATAAACATGTAAAATTTAACAAAAAATACAGAGAAAGCAGAAAAAAATGTGCGCGTCAGCTTCGACGCGTGACTGGCGTTTGCTCGTTAAGAACAATTGTCTTGGAATATATACAATAGGTAAAGGGGGTAAATAAATGCATCTCTTATAATACTGAAAGCATGTATATATATAATTTTATTCATATTTAATGATAGTGATTTGATAACATACATTACATAAATCATTAAAAATATATTAATAAATAAGTTTGATTTCCTTTACTGTTAACATCATCTTGAACATTATTAATTCCGTGAATAGTAACGTCATTATTAAATAATTTGACAATAGGTTTGTGGTAAATAAAATACAATAGGTGAACGTCGAAGAGTTGACTTACGAATTGTGCAAACATCGGATCAATGGCTGTACCATATCTAGTCGTCCCCAGTCTTCTACAGAAATTAAATCTAAATTAAGTTCTTTTTTAAAAAATCGTACTAAGCGCAATCCGTCATCTTTGTCGAAGTGAATGTTGATATCGCCATCGAGTTCATGATAACGTTTCTTCAACAGTTTTGAACTCTCCCTCCCCCTCCCCTCTGAGAAAATCTATTATGTCTTTAACGTTCTGATTGACTGCAATATGAACTGTAACAATTTGTTTACCGTTTGGCAAAGTGCATCTCACGGCGCATTTGTCCCCAAACGCAGATTTGGTTTAACCTGCTACGAATTTCTTCTCAAGTTTGCAACATCACAGACAAGTCGTGTTGCGAATCGTTGACATTTTATAGATGTCAACGCCCACCACCACCACCATTTTTCCACGTGTTTTGGCACCGACGCCGTTATGAAAAAGAAAAACCAATGCCGAGGGCATTCACAGATCTGAATATACATCTCTAGAATTACTTGATTAAGACCTTTACAGAACCTCTACAGTTTTATATTAAATGTCGCAAGTAGATAGAGCGTTTTCTAAGATCGGTGAAAGATTCTCCTAGTGTAACTTTAAATCGGTGTTTAACAATATTTATCTTTTAGAGTCACACAGTCCAATGGGATTCACATATTTCAATATTCATTTACCTATTGACAACTCCGGTTTAATATAAAAACGTTTAATCGCATAGACATATAATTTAACTTTATATTATTTATCAAAATATATTTAAATACCTTTATATATTTTCGTTTATCATCTTTCTTAAATTTAAAATTCCTATAAAAGGATTTTTTTAATTAAATAAACAAAATTCAACCCTGCTACATTTTCTTCTGTGTATAGCTAAACTTTTGGTTAAATTGTGTAAATACACTTTTGAAAAATGATTATTTGTGTAGCTACGCTTTTGATAATTGATTAAAACTTCACACCGGTTTACAAACTATTATATAATTAATTAAAAAACTCGAAATGAAGGATACTCCAACAAAAATAAGGTGCGCGAATATGTTTCGCGGAGGGGCAACATAACAACTTCACTTTTTGTTAACATTCGATTTCGCTGCCCGTATAATTTGTGCGCCGCGGGCTATACAAGGAGTCCCTACAGTAGCTGACACGAATGGTGCCGTTGGATTCCTTGGTCAAAACGAAGGTGGGATTACTTCTATCAATTCGCACGTTAAAGCCCCCGTATCAAGTTATAGACGTTTAAAGAGGAGAAATATTCAATATTTAGAGAAATAACTATGTTTATTTTCAAGTACTAATTTCATTAAAAGGCTGATAACATTCTTTTTTAAATAACGTATAATAATTAAAAAGTATTTCAAATTTAAACAAAACATTTAGAATTCTATTTTTTTTAAGAAAATGTTTTGTTTCTGTAAATGGTACATGGCACTTTTAACTATTTACGCAGTAAATATTTTTTCATGGAAACATAGTCTCAGACTCTTAGCTTACGCTATTTAAAAAATTAAAAATAGAATAACAATAAAAATTATGTAGTTTTTTTTTATTAGATACAAGTATGTAGGTACAAATATGAGCTTGAGTTACATACTAATGTAATAAAGAAAATAGAAAAGTTTTATTGTGGACTTCTAAATCTTTAGATAACATAATACAGCGAATATGACAAATAGTTAGCTTTTCTGAAAGCTAAGAGTCCGACCTATGTTTCCATCAAAAATATTTACTGACGTAGAGTAATTGTTAAGAATTAAATGACACAGAAACAAAAATTTCTTAAAAAAATAAAATTATAAAAGTTTTGTTTGAATTTGAAATACTTTTTAAAATAATCATAATTATTAAATCTTCTTTAGAAAAGAATGTTATCAGCTTTTTAATGATATTAGTACTTGAAAATAAAAATGGTGATTTCTCAAGATATTGAAGTTTTTTTTAATACAAAGTGCTGTGTTGGAAGGCTCCTCTTTAACGTCTACGACTTGATAGGGAGGCTTTAACGTGCGAAGTGATAGAAGGAATCTCGCCTTCCTTTTGATCAAAACGGTATCATTCGTGTTAGCTACTTTAGGGACACCCTACACATGAAAAACGATTCTTAAAATAATTCGTTCAAATAATTCGTTTAGGAAGTATGTTTTCATATTTTAAATATGAAAAATTATTTCTAAATAAATTGAGTAAAATAAAATAACAACAACATTATATAAGCAAACTCCCTATATGGGAAACTGAGATCCTTTTTTGTCTAGAACATTGTAGTTGTTTTTGTATGTTTCTTGTCTTACCGATTGCATTACGGTTGGTAAATGAATAAATAAATAAAATAAAAAGACGCGTGTGTGAAGTATTCTACGGATTCCACGGCTGTGTGTATGTATGTGTGTTACACTGCTAAACCAAAATCTAATAAAAAAAATTAAGATTCTAATAGAAAGTTTGAGTGATAATTTCGCACTTTGGGTATTTTATTTTTTTTATTCAAAATTATGTTAATAAAAAAATTAACTATACTATAAATTTGAAGTAATTAAAATAAAAAATTATGAAAAATTAAATTTTCTAAATTATACAATAAAATAATAATTCGAAAAAAAATACCAGAAATTCAGCTTTAAGTAAACTTTACCTCTTCGAATATCAATTTAAAATGTTTTGTAGCTAAAAAACTGTCCGAGATACCTATCAATTTGTTTAGTTTTCCTAAAAGGTAATGTAATGATCTATGCCCAGCATCAACAAAACCTAACTCACCATCTCTGGAGATGGCCGATAATAGCCATTATCGGCCAACATTGAGTAAAATTTATCTCTTCAAATATAAGAAAAATGGCTTGTAGCTAAAAACTGTCCGAGATACCTATCAATTTGTTTAGTTTTCCTAAAAGGTAATGTAATGATCTATGCCCAGCTTCAACAAAACCTGAATCACCATCTCTGGGGATGGCCGATAATGGCCATTCAACATTGAGTAAAATTTACCTCTTCAAATTTAAGGGAAATGGCTTGTAGCTAAAAAAACTGTCCGAGATAACTATCAATTTGTTTAGTTTTCCTGAAAGCTGGTCTATGCCCAGCATAAAATACTGTCCGATACACTGGTGTGAAGTATTACACAGATTCCACGGCTGTGTGTATGTATGTGTGTTACACTGCTAAACCAAAATTTAATAAGAAAAATTAAGATTCTAATAGACAGTTTAAGTGATAATTTCGCACTTTGAGTATTTTTTTCATTTTTTATTCAAAATTATGTTATTAAAAAAATTAACTATACTATAAATTTAAAGTAATTAAAATAAAAAATGATGAAAAATTAAATTTTCTAATTTTGTAATAAATTGTTTAAACTGCCTGGTTCCATATTCAAAATTATTTTCGGTGCGTGTGAATTAACACCTTACGACAACCAGTTTATACCAACCTCTTAAATCGATTACCAAAGCATAATAGAAATCCTACTTGCTCATTAACATACAGATATATTGAGATAATATAAAATGAAATCTTACCGATTTTAAAACTAAAAATAGAATGAAAAATATGTGTATTTCTTCACAAGGAAAATCATAATTTCGCTAGTTGTTGGATCCAAACTTGAGATTTTGCATTTCAAAGTGTGTCATTCTATTAACCACGCAATTTACATGGTTTAGAATAAAGGGAGAAATATAATCTTCTTTAAAAATTTAAATTTATTTTACAAATCACAAATTAACACTTTTAAAACAGGGACAAAAAATTCACAAATTAACAATTTTGACTCCAAATTTTGGAGCTAATTGAAACAACGGACAATTTTGGATCCCGGTAGAATTGCATATTTAGATTTTTCAAAATGCTGTAAAGTTTAAATAAAGTTCGTTATGGCACTTTTTAAAATATGATTATTCAAAATGACATAAGTCTAAAACATATTAAGTTTACATTGTTGCTATTATCAGGCATTTCCAAAATTAGTGATTCACGAAATTTGGGGAGGAAGTTCAGAGGCACTGGCGTTTTCTAAAATAAAACAATTTCTGAAAATAAAAATTCTTCTGATATTTCCGTGAATTATTTCGAAACATTTTTTTCAATGTTGAATGATATAATTATAAATATTTTTGAGTCGTTTTTGAATTAGACTTTAATATTCATATTGTAAAATTTTTTAACGTGTACTAATTGATTTGTAACTTCGGTTAACTGATTGTCGTCTTTGCTTTTTAGTACTATTTACTTTATAGGAATGAGATAAAAAATAACAACCAATTTAGTTTTTCGCATTTTTATAACAAAAATTAAATTATTTTGCGTAAACTAGTTACATTATTATTCAGCTATTAATTTTATTTTAATTTGACTTACAACCTACAAATTAATTAATTAAAATGCAGAAAATTAGAAAAAATATTTTAATGTGTGTATATTTATAATTCAATACAAGTTTCATGATAGCTATATCTGTTCTTGTTGCTATCTCAATTTTACATGTTCACAAATTTGTGAATAAAAATGTTCGATTAATGATCTAGTTTATATTAAAATATGTTCTTTACTCCTATATTAACATGTTTGAATTAAAATCCATTCATTTAAATTACATTATTTATTAAAATGAAAATCACATTAAAACTTATTAAATTTGTAAATTAAAAATCATAACAGTGTACAATCCACCAACACTTATACATGCATTAATTTAATTGGATTGAACGAAATTCCAATTAGATTTGTATACGTATAGTCGTGGAAAAATCCGTGGAAAACTTCACGGGCTCAATAGAAAGCTGTTCCAAAATTCACAAAATAGAAAGATATTAAAGTATTATACTATATCACAGTTAAAAAAATTTAAGCAACAACAGATCACCCAATTAAAAATAAAATACACATTTACCACCTTCAAAATTTTCAAAAATTTGATGAAAAATCGCAGTAGAATTTTATCCTTTATCATCCTCTTCAAGTTATTCTATATAATGCTTCATGGGTGATAAATCCATTGCTTCAAATAATTAACGTGGACTAATAAAGTGTTTATTTCCTGTGATTTTAAGATACCACTAGACCGAAACGGGACTATGAAGTAGATGGGCGCGACTACCATTTTGTGGCATCTCGTGAGCAAATGGAACGTGATATCCAAAACCATCTTTTTATAGAAGCAGGTCAATACAATGACAATCTTTACGGTACATCTGTAGCTAGTGTACGAGAAGTAGCTGAGAAGGGTAAACATTGCATTCTTGATGTATCCGGGAACGCAATAAAACGACTTCAAGTTGCTCAATTATATCCAATTGCAATATTTATCAAACCAAAATCTATCGATTCAATTATGTAAGTTATTATCATTTATTTTTAAGATTTTTCGGCATTAAAGTTTTCTTATCACAGGGAAATGAATAGAAGAATGACTGAAGAACAAGCTAAAAAAACTTACGAAAGAGCGTTAAAAATGGAACAAGAGTTTGGCGAATACTTTACAGGTAACTATAAAACGAACTAATTAAATAATTTTCGATGGTTGACATATTGTGCACTTTTTATCGCGATTTTATATATTTTATTTTAAATAAATGAGAGTTTATTCTTTATTTTTGTGATAATTTATATTATTATTTATTTTACAATAAGTACTAGTTTCGAGCATTCACTCTTTTGACAACTTTAGCTATTCTAATTTTAGATTCACAAATTGTCCTTTATATATTGGTAATTTCGTTATGTGGCATGTTGGCGTTCAACAAATATGAGCTGTTCTAATTTGTATATTTCATACTCCTGTATTCTATCCATTCTATCTTCTTTTTTTCATTCTGTGTAGTATTTCTAAATTACTATGTCGTATCCTGTGTGTGTTGTTGTTGAATCAAATGCTCTGCGTATTTTGATTGTGTTGTGGTTTTTCCAACATCCTTTGTGTGTTCCTTAAACCGTGCAATAAAATTTCTACCTGTTTGTTCAATGTAGAAAGGCTCGCATTCAACAGAAGAACAGCTTCAAAAATCACTTATTGGTACCGACACGTCGATAACATCATAATTCTTTTCAATGGATCGAACAGGTAACTTAAAAATCTACACAACTACATCAATAATATACACGCTTACATAAAATTTACATTGAAGACAAGAAAATAATACCAAATCAACTTCTTGGATAACACAAAAAATTTCAACAGCAAACATATTTCAAGATATATAGAAAACCAACCCAAACCAATCATACAATACACTCCACGTCAAACCATCCTCTGAAAAGATCAGCATACGAACATATGCTCAACCGCATGATAACATACCAATGCACAAAAGTGATTATATAGCTGAAATGAATACCACAAAACAGATCGCCACTTCCAACGATTTTAACAGTATAATGATAGTCCAAATCCATAGAAAACGCCAATAAAGAGCAAGATCGAGATCAGATCGCTCAACGCACTAGAAAAGGATGCAGGAAAAACCAAACAATACTAATCAATGGAATATAACATAGAGGCAGCAAAAGTAATATACAACGCCCTCAAAAACACAACTACATAGCAGCGTACAGCTACAAAACAACGAACAAAATAGAAAACCGCGTCAACAACAAAAAAGAAATCAACATAAAAGATACAGGCATATATAAACTAAAATGTACCGATTGCGAGGCGTTCTACATCGGGCAAACAGGTATAAGTTTTATTACACGGTTTAAGGAATACATCAAGGATGTCGTAAAAACAACAACACAATCAAAATACGCAGAGCATTCGAATCAATAACACACATACACAGGATACGACAGTAATTAAGAAATACTACTCAGAATGAAAAAAGGAGACAGAATGGATAGAATAGATCAATATGAAATATACAAATATAACAACAGCCCATATTTGTTGAACGACAAGATGCCGCATAACGAAATTGACCAATATATAAAGGACAATGTGCGAATCCAAATCTAGAATAGTTAACGTTGACAAAGAGTGAATGCTCGAAACTAGTAGGTGCTTATTGTAAAATTAATAAAATAATATGAATTATAACAAAACGAAAAGTACAAACTCTTATTTATTTAAAATAAAAATTATTATAAAACAGTTTTAAACTTTTTGAAATATTCTAAATTTATTTTTACGAAACAAAAAACAAGTGATTAAGAAATGTGTCTATTAAATAAAAATTAATTAAATAATGGTTATTAATGCCGTTTTTTTATTTGTAGCCGTTGTTCAAGGAGATACAATCGAGGATATTTACACTTTTGTTAAAAAAGTAATTTGGGCACAATCAGGTCCAGCTATATGGGTCGCTTCACGCGATCCTCTATGACTATCAGCTACGACAACGTGGACACTGCCGCCTCGAGTTCGCGCTAGACCAGTTTCAAGGGCAGCTAACGCCCACTAATTATGTAACAAAAACTGAATAAATATAAATAGGTTTTATTGTCATGAGAAATAACAGCTTTCGACATTTACAAAAGAATTAAAAAACAAAAATTATTCTGTAAGGATGTGTGCAACCAAAAAATTTTCGTGACAAAAATAACTCCTTTATAATCGGTTTTTTCTATTTTTTCTCCTTTATTTTAATGATTTGATTAATTTTTATTTTCTATAATCAAAATATATTCTAATTAAATTTAAAAAAATTAAAATGTTTACAAGCTTGAAAATATTGATTGAAACGTTTTATTTTCGATTTTCGTATAAATTTTCTGTTTCTATTTATTCAATAATTAAAACAAAACCTAATTACCTAACTAAAACAAACCAAAAATGGTTTTAAATTATGTTTTACTTGTTTGTGTGTATGTTTCTTTTAATTATTATTTTAAATTAATTAAATATATATTTTT
Organism: Nephrotoma guestfalica; assembly: GCA_963691935.1. Lineage (NCBI taxonomy): Eukaryota > Metazoa > Arthropoda > Insecta > Diptera > Tipulidae > Nephrotoma > Nephrotoma guestfalica. Next base: position 157,994,369 of record OY829913.1, read on the forward strand.
AAATGTTGATTGTTAATAAAAAAAATATTAAATATTAAAATTATATAAAAATTATTTATTTTAAAAATTCTAATACTATAAATTAAAATTTATTATTTTGTGTTTTGTTTTTAAATTGAAATTAAAATTAATCGATAGAATCTCGAAAGTTCGATGAGTTAATCAGTTTAAAAATAAAAATCTATTTTAGTCTCGAAATATATTCTGTTGTCTTATTTATTATGTTATAACGATATCTTCTTTTTCGAACACATTTAATTATAATTGAAATAAACAAAAGAAAAACGTTGGTTAGAAAATTTATAGATTTGAATGTTTCAAATTTTTTATTTATATTTTGTAGATTAAAAATATAATTAGATATTAATATTTTTAAATAATTTGTTGCGCTCTTGTAGCCAAATTTTGAAAATATGCATTTGAAAAAGTTAGTAAGTGAAACAAGTAATCTATTTGCATTATATTAGGTCCTGCACTTACTTTAGATAATAAACAATTTTCATTTGTATTAAATAGTTTTATACCACGTGTACACTAACCAAATTTCAATAGTTTTATAAAAAAGAATAATGCTAATTTGCAGAAAAAATCATTTATTATTTGTTATGTTACATACTGTAAACGTTTTGTAAATTTTGTTAAGCGATGTGTAGATCAAATTGATCTTTACATGAAAATAATCATAAACAAATTAAAATTTTATTTCATTAGTTGTGTGAGTAGCCAATGATTTAATAATAGAAATTTCATAGCAAAAGTTTGTAAGTGTTAATTAACAAGCCTGATTACTTACTTTTCGGTGTCGTCGGTCACAAGCATGTTAAAATATCGAATAAAAATGCGATAATAATTTAAAATACCCCATTCTCAAGAAAAATTAACACTATTTTAGACGAAATTAATTATTATTCAAATCAAATAGAACAATTTTATTTCAATTACCTAAATATAATTTCAACTCAAAATTACTGATTTCTCAAATCAAATAAATATTTAATTAAAAAACAAAAATAGTTGATGTTAAGTTAAAATTTGAGGAGTTTTATTTGATTTTTTATAACATATTAGCTATATTGTTATCAGAAATAAAATATGCATTAGAGGTAAGTTTTAAAGTTCTTCTGAATTTAATATAGCAAAAAAATGGTTCATATGCACAGCTAAATTAGCAATGCAAAACGCAAAAATTGATTGCAGAATTCAAGAGCTGACCCAACTTCCGTATCAATACTATAGACTGTAATGAAGCTATGCAATCTGCAGATTGTTTGTCATAAATCGGACCTATACCCCCTCGATTTGGCTACTGTGTAAAGTATGACGTGAGCGAATCACAAAACACAGGAGTACATCTCTTAACCAAACAAATGTAAAATATCGATGCTATACGATATAAACGCGACATTATCAGAGCTCAGCGAACTAAATTTTTGTTTCAACGCCAATTTAGCTGTAGAATAAACGCAGCAATAGTCGACCTATTTAACCGTAGTTCTTGAAACTCGAATTTCATTTATGTAAACTTTAATTTATTTTTAGATTCATGGAAAACAAACTAAAGTTTAATTGCTACTGAGAAATATACCACTTACGATGAAGAATTTTTTTAGTACGGTAAATTTAAAAACTAGCACAGCTAAATTTAAAACTGACCTAATATTTTTTTTCTCAAAATATTACATTTCTCTAGGAATAAATCGTTATTTTTGAATATTTTCATTTCGAATAAACAAGTACGGCCTTATAAACAAGTTTTGACACTATATTTCAACAAAAAAAAATTAGTTAAGATAAAATTACCACAGTAATTATTGTAAAGCCTATGGACCTGGTTGGCAATTTGTGAGGTTGCTCGTTTATTTCTTTAATCCCAATACCGTGGTCCAGTATTTTAATCCAAAATTTTTCGTCGCAAAAAATCGTCGAATAACTACCGTTTTTGATAACAAATTTTTTTTTATATATTTTTTTTTATTATAATGTTTCACGCTCACCGCTTTTGTTCAACTAAACAAAAAACAATTTTACAAATTTATTTTTTGTATAAAAAATCACACAAAAGAAAAAATACAAAATGATGTATTGATAATAATAATAAGCGCCATCTTGTGGTGATTAGCGTAATTAATCTTGTTTTTAGGTAATCGTCGTACACATACTCCGCCCCGTTGATGAGCTCGGCATCAAGATATAGGTAATCTGCATAATTTTATGACTGGACGTTGAAATATGGACGAAGATGTTTTTAATGTCACAGCTCGCACCATGCCATCTGATCCAGGATGAATTTTTATAATACGAGCTAATGGCCATTTGCATACCGGAGTATTGTCTTCCTTCAACAACACTATATCGCCGACTTTGAAATTATCCTGGATTTTTTGCCCTTTTTTACGTTACTGCAGATTGTTCAGATATTCCAAATAATATCTGTTCCAAAATGTACTGACCCTTCGCTGTATGCTTTGCCATCTTGACAATAGATATTCCTTGGAGTCGACGACTGATTCTGGAACCGTTGATGAAAATGTTCCAATCAAAAAATGCGCGGGAGTTAATACCTGGTAATCATCATTTGTTGACGAAGCATACAACGGTCTCGAATTTAATATGCTTTCAATTTGACATAGTAAGGTAGTCATCTCTTCGAACGTAATATTGATGTTATGAGTAGCTTTTAGCAAATGTTTTTTGACCGTTTTCACGGCCGCCTCCCACAATCCACCGAAGTGTGGTGACATTGGTGGAATAAAATGCCATTCTATGGTATTATGACTTAAATATTCTGCAATCAGATAATTATTATTAATGTTTTTTATTAACTTACATGCTTGTTCGAGGACGCGCTTTGCGCCAACAAAGTTGGAACCATTGTCGGTCGTTCATTGTCGGTCATTGTCGTTTAGGTAACCCTCTTCTGGCAGTAAAACGTTGAAGCGCAGCCAAGAAAGCTTCACTGGCCAGATCTGTAACACCTTCGATATGAATCGCTTTCACTGACAAACAGACGAATATACATATATATATATCCCTTGGTTACAGTTGTGTGGCCTCTACCCTTTCTAGCAAGAATATATATCGGCCCAGCAAAATCAATGATACAGTTTTCAAATGGCCTTGTCAGAGTGACCCTTTCAGGTGGCAAGTTTCCCATCATCTGCGTGGTTACTCTAGCTGCGTATCTCATACAAATGACGCACCTTCTCAAAATGCTCCTTATTCGGCTTCGTCCGTTTATTACCTGTTGTATAGCGCTCCGAAATAAGTAGCATTGTAAAGCCCTGTATACAATTATATTTATTTTTATATTATATATCATTATATACTCTTAATTTACATTATATACTTGATTTACTTTATATACTTGAATTCCTTCTATATGTTATTTTAAATGTTGTAGTAAAATTACACCGAAAATACTACCGAAATTCAGTTCTGCTCCAACATTTGATTTGATTTTACAAATAAATAAATAATAAAATTATTATTATAACTTAAAATATACTTGTATAAATTATAAACAATAAAATAATAATAAAAGATTAATTATATTTAGTGTTTGTTAAAAAGTAACCACCTTTAGATTTTCTCATAACAAATTTGGTGGCAGCGGAGGGATATGATATGATGTAATGTGATGTACATACTTTAATGTGATCTTAAAACGATAAAAACCTCTTCGTACATCCATGAACAGTCAATCCCGTTGTGGTAAATCTATTCGTGAAAAACGTGTGGTGAACATTTTTAAAATTAATTATCATTTAAATCATAAGTGAAAAATTGATTGATTGATTGATTGATTTTAAATGTACGACCAAGTTCTTACACTTGAGTTCCCGGATGACGCCGGGTCCACCGTACACCCTTTTTACATATAACAAAACCGAAGGATTGGATAGATTAGTTAAGTGGGACAGAATCGGCCCGTTTACAGACACCTAGGTATAGCCGATAGTTAGTAACACAAAGACAACACAATTCTAATCTACTAGAGGAAGGATAAAGGTTTAATACGTTAATGGATAACGATGGTATTGGTCTTCAACAATTGCTTCTTTAAAACAGCAACCTATGAAAAAAATATTATTATTTCACATGCATCTGAAAATATCCTGAAATTTAGTTCTAAATTAATACTTTCCCGCTTCCTGATCAAAATTGAATGGTTAGATCGGCTCGGTTACAGACACCTAGGTAAAGTCAATAGTTAGTGACACGCAATAACAACACAATTCTAGTCTACACAATCAGCAATTACTGTTACAAAAAATCTTATTCCTCAAGCATCTGTAGATTTCCTGAAATTTAATTCTTAATTAATGTTTTCCAGCTTCCTAAATAATATGAAAATTTATTAATTTAATCCCCCTGCAGCTCCACTACAATAAAATTTCCTGAAACCATTATTAGTTGAATTATATTCAAATATATAGAAAAAATATGTGAGGCATCCCAAAGGCAATGGTTCCCGGAAAACTATCAATGTTATTCAATACCGGATTGGATATTTCAAATAAATTTAGCTTATTTCGCAAAAATTTCAAATGTTTTATTAATTTTGGCCACCAAAGAATATTCATTTAATTCCCAAATATAACTACACAACACAGGACATATAATGGAACTTTATGGTTGGAATGATGGTATGGAGGATAAATTGACACTATAACGTAATCCTCAATGGAACTAGGCCATCTCTCAACAAATGATGGTTAAATTCGGTGTGCAAAGCTGAATTTAACGAAATTTTGGGATTCTACTATAATAAATGTAATTGTTCTAACCGAAAATTATCCATTCTGGATTTATTTGGGAGAGCTGGGCTAGGATTATAATAAACTAACTCAACTTGCATTTTCACTCGCATTGTCAACTGGCATTTTGACTTTAACATGCCTTTTTGATGAAGTTATAAAAATAAAAAATAAAAAAATCAATTTGGACTGGCACGATGGTTATAACGATTATTTCCATGATCTCCGCAAAGAAGAGCTAGTTCTTAATTGGCATCACAACAGAAAAGGAGGGGTTATGGTCTAGAGAGCTATTCCATTCTATCCTGGGATTGAGTTAGCTCTTCAAAATCAAAAGATGACAGAGAATTCGTGTTTGTCTATTTTGGATTCAGCATTTCCAAAGTTCCAACATTTGTTCGGACCACTGAAATTTATTTATCAGCAAGATAACGCCCCTATCCATACGGCAAGGATTGTAAAAGTCTGGATTTCCAAGAAGAACGTCGCTTATTGAAGCCATCAAAGCTGCTTCCGCCAACATTTCTCTTAAAAAAAATATAATTTCCTAAAAATATTCGTGTGTAACAATAAAAACGAACTTTTTTACTACATTTTAATGAAAAATACAAAAAGGAACATTTCCAAAGCCAACTAGAAAAAAAATTGTCATTTGATTAATGATGAAACTATCACCTTATAGAAAAAAAATAGCGATAGAATTCAAAAGAGATGGATATCGGGAATTCCCTTTTTATTTAGTGGATTTAATCTGATGTAACGAAGTGTATCTGAAATAATTTAATTAACCGAAATGCGGGAATCCCTTACGATCCCGGCTAATAGAAGTTCGACTGTTGAGTAACAAATCACAACCTAAAATGAAACAAATACATTTTGTCAGTATTGCGAAAATAACTTTAAATAAACCGGGTTTTTATTTTTCCAAATTTTAAAAACCAGCTTCGACCATCCAAATACCAAATTAAAAGAACCCGTCCCTCGCGAATTGAATATTTCAATTGCGAATTTGGAAATCGCGCAAAACAAGTTTTTTTATTAATGAAATTCATCTAATTAAAATTAAAAACCATTTTCCCTTTGCCATGCCGTAACACATATGAGGTTTCACCACTTTAAATCAGACTACAAGGAATATGCTTATTTATATTATTTGAAATTGAAAATTGAGTACAATTTTCACCGTGCATTATTAATAATTAGAGGGGAAATTACTTTAATTAAATAAATTATAAATCTGTTAAACAAACATTAAAAGCAGTTAATAATAAATAATAATAATAATATCCATCAATGTATGTACATATTATATATTTACATTGTGTGAATATACATAACACAATGACGATCAAGGGACAAATATTTTTGTTCATTATCCATTCAAACATATGTTTCTATATTGAACGGTACTAAAAGGGACGAAAAAATCGTTCATATTATCCGTGTATATACTACTTTACTAATTGTGTTGAATGATTTTCAACACAATTAGTAAAGTCGAAAATTCCATCCAACCGGATGATATTTTATCGATCGAACCCATTCGTAGAAACGTTAGCAAAACCACACTGAATAAAACCAACAATTATGTAACTCGTCACAACTTCTTTATTGTAAAACTAAACTCCATCGATCTACAACAAAAAGTTTTAACGCAAATGCGCAAAATTAAAACACTTTACACTAAAGATCTGGATATCATCTTGCCACAAAACCACCGGGAGCATCAAATTCATATAATGCACCGCCTTTCAAAATTCCAATCACAGCTGTATCATGAGACTAAAAACATAAAACTGTCATCAAACTTTAAATATTTATGGTGCAAAGCCGGACAAATTTACCTAAAGAAATCGGCTGATTCTGACGTCTATCGTATTCACTCCATGAACGATATTTTTCGTATCCAGAAGATAAAGCGGTTGCTGCTTCGGTATCTAGAATTAAATAATGTAACGTTAAGTAGTTTTTTTATCCTACATTAGCTCATATTTGTTTTTTATATATTTTTTCCATATTCCAGCTTAACTTTTTATACATTTTGTTGTCAAAAATAATATTTGTTTATATTAATCAGTCAGCTGTTTTGATTCCGGTAATTATTTTTTTTATGGTGGTAGTGTTTGTTATGATTTGGATGATGTTTAAACACTGTTTGAGTTATTTTTTAGTAATTTACTCAAAAAACTTAAAACTTATTTTTTTAACATTTTCAAATTTATTTATAATTAGTCGGAATATTTTGAAATTTACTTGGAATAGATTATTCGTTGTTGTGATTTATCTGGCTGTATTGAAAATGTTGTACTTTGCTCTCACTCTTCAAAATTTGTTTTTCGGTATTTGTTGTATGTATATTGAATTGTTAGTCTTATATTATGTGTAGTGTAATTCACCAAAACATTCAAAGTTTGAGAGCAAACTTCGACATTTTCAATGCTTATTTATCTAGTTTAAAAGTGCAACCACTATTAATATTTGTTTCGGAAATCTGGATTTACTCACACGAATCTTCATATTACAGACTGCCAAATTATAATTTCATTGCTTGCTGTAATGGTGATTATAGATCTGGTGGTGTTGGTGTGTTTATCAATCAAAATTTAACTGTATCTTCTTTTCATTGTTACAACTGGACCACAGCTGATGTTTTAATTTTAAATGTTACCTTGGGGCGTCATGATTGGACCTTTATCTGCATTTATAGATTTTGTAATAAACCGGTAAACCCGTTTTGTGTCGATATTGAGGAGTTACTTCTATCAATTAATAATAATAACATAGTTATTCTGGGGGACATCAACATAAATTTACTTAATATCAATGAATGCTATAGTTATCTTACCATGTTAGCCTCCCACGGATTTCTAAGTCTTTTAAATGAAGCTACTAGACATTCATCTTGTCTTGATCATGTGTTCATCAAATCAACAAATCCGTTTATTTTTACTGTGGAAAACACACCGATTCATCTATCTGACCACAACTTAATAAAGCTAAACATTTGTGCATCTCAGATCCCTGTGCTTCAAAATAGTGTAGCTGCTAATTTGTCGAGAGTTGACTATAGCCGTTTGAATGCTCGACTACAATCTGAAAGTTGGGCGACTGTTTATGGTGAGAATAACTGCAATATCGCTTTTGATAGGTTCTTATTTATTCTGAAATCGCACATTCGTGAATCTAAGGTCGAATCTTCTGCCCCTACATTAAAAAAACTGAAACCGTGGATGAATTCTTATCTCCTTTTGAAGGTTCATAAATTAAAAAAATTCTCTAGAAAATTACGCCATAATCCCACTAATGCACGTTTGGAAAAATTTGTCAAGAAACTCTCCAAGGAAGTAAATGCTAGAATTAAATTTGCCAAAAATTCATTTTACAAGAAGAAATTTAAGTATGTTAAAAATAGTTCTAAACTCACATGGAAGGCTATTGATGAAGTTTTGGGAACAAATAAAGACAAAAACCGAATCACCAAAATTTACAAATACCAATCTGATGTTCTTATTTCAAATTATCAATCTATAAGTAATGAATTCAATACTTATTTCCTCAACGTTCCATCGGAGATAACAAATAATTTGAACAACACTAACTTTTCGCCTAATTCTCCAGGCTATAGCAGATATGTTTTAGGCTCGACCACTTCACCTAGTATGTCTTGTGTGTTTGATTCGATTAGCGCCAGAGAGATTATAAAAGAGATTAGTAGTTTGAAAAATAAACACTCTTGTGGAATTGACGGAATCGACAACCTAATCTTAAAAAATTGCGTGTGGTATCTAGTAGATGTTTTAGCTTACCTCTTCAATTTCAGCCTAGGAAGTGGTGTATTTCCAGATGTTTTCAAATCAGCCCTTGTAATTCCAATTCATAAGAAAGGTGATGTGCTATTACTAAATAATTATCGACCTATTTCGTTGCTAAGTTCCTTCTCCAAACTATTTGAGAAAATAATAAAACGTAGATTGCTCGGTTATCTGAAGAAAATCAATATTTTTAGCCGTAGTCAATTTGGTTTCTTAGCAGGAAGATCCTCTGAAGAAGCACTACTACATCACCTCAGTTATGTTTACTCGGCTTTTAACAATTCGCAAAAATCCGCTTCGTTATTTTTAGACATTGCAAAAGCGTTTGACACGGTGGATCACGAGGTTCTTGCAAACAAATTATTAAATATAGGTATCAGAGGTAAAGTTTTTGACTGGTTTGTTAGTTATTTCAACAATCGTAGCCAAATTGTTAAAATAAATGATAATTTTAGTGAACCTGGTTACTTAAATTGCGGCGTTCCGCAGGGATCAGTATTAGGACCTATTCTATTCTTAATCTACATAAATTCTATATTCGACATCGATCTTCTGGGGCACACCACGGCATTTGCGGACGATTTAGCATTAAGTTACACTTCAGCAAACCCTTCGGAATTACAGAACCTAGTTTGCACAGACTTAGTGAATCTTGGTAATTGGTTTTACTACCATAGCCTGGCTCTTAGTAATAAATCCAGAGTAATGTTTTTTGGTCAGGCCGCATCTCCCAATTTTAAGGTTTTATATCATGTTCCATGTTGCTCTGGACACTCATGTTCATCGCAGTGCTTTGAAATTTTCCTCGTAAATGAGTTTAAGTACTTAGGAGTTACCATCGATTCGCAGTTGAAATGGAATTCTCATCTCACCATTGTCAGAAAAAATGTTATTACTGCGACTTATAAATTCTACCATCTGAAGCAATTATGCCCACCGTCAACACTGCGAGTTCTATATCATGCACTAGTTGAATCTATTATTATGTATGGTATATCAAGCTGGGGTGGGATTTACTTTTCCAATATAGAGGACCTATACATTTCACAAAAACGGATTAATAAATTGATTATTGTCGGCCTTTAACAACTCCAACAATTCCCTTATTTCGAGATTTGAAATTATTACCTTTAAGATATCTCTATGTTTATAAGGTATTAAAGATGTTTTTTGTTCGGAGTTCCAGTTTCCATAGTCGTATTCATCACACGTATACTTTAAGGAATCCGAACAACTTTGCCGGTTTACGTTGTAATATAATGAAAGGTTCAGAAGGTTTTACTTTTATATGGGATTGTATTGGTTTCACAAATTACCAATAGAGTTGAAATTCATTCCGATTGGCCGCAAACACTATTTTGATAAAATGATTCGACATTGGCTGATTAATATAGACAACATTGAAACCTACTTCTAATTTTTCTTTTTTGTATTGTATTCACTAAATATGAGCTGGAATTTTAATTTTATTTATGTATGTATTATTTATTTATTCTTTTATGATAGTTTTTAATTTATTATTTTTATTTGTACACTTTTGGCAACCTAAACTTCATGATTTTTTTCTTTCTTGCTCCCCCACAGGTTCTAAAAACCTATTAGGAGCTCTAACTTTATTAGAAATAGTTTATGATTTGTATTAATGTATGTAACCTGTTTTTCTAAATAATAATAATAATAATATATTACAAGCAGGGTTTCTTATTAACGAATTCTACTGTACAAAAAACAAGCTTGTATATACGTATATATATGTATATAGAAACATATGTTTAATATTCCTTCTTCCATTCTATACACAATGTACGTAGCTTCCACACACACACACGTAAAACATATCACGCCACTACTACGGCGACATATTACTAAATACGTATTTTCTTATAAATAAAATTAAAATTTATTTGAAACCTATATGCTAAAAAACATGTAAATGTTTATAGTTATAATTAAAACTTATTTGAAAAAATATGTATTGAATATGTAATAAAACAATGAAAAACACTTAGCTTATGCATCCTTTGGAATCAAAAGTCCTGCATAGTGAACATTTACATACAATGTTACATTCAAGCAACAGTATCAAAATACATACATATAACGAAAATTGTTATGTACGTATTCTACACTATTGCAAGCGCACCACACGCAACTGTACAAAATGTAAAACTTTCCACTTCACTTATACACACAAATAATAATAACTAAAATCACACAAATTATTATTGATATTATTATTTATTTATAACACATATATATTATTTATTTATTAGTTAATTTATTATTTATTTATACACATTTAAATCAAATTATTTATTTATTTAGAGGAGAGACAAAAAAACACGTCTTTCCTCTACGACGTTCAATCGTCCACCCATTTAAATCATAAGTGAAAAATGTTCTTAAAATCGAAAATATGGCACCATTATATAAAATATGCCAGTTCGTGTGGTGAACATTTCTAAAATTTATTAGTTAAATTATAAGTGAAAAGACGGTCTTAAAATAAAAATATGACATCGTTATAAAAACGACGCCAACTCAAAAACCGTAAAAGTTTAGCGTGTATTATAGTGGTTGACTTCCAAAGTGAAATTTAAAAACCTAATATATAAAAAGTTGCTAAAATATAATACCAACTAACTAATAACATTGATAAATATAATAACCTGTTGAAAATAATCAGTTCTAAAATCTACGTAAAATTATTTAATTAATGTACATCTTATGTATTATAACTGATAATACACTTATACAATTTTTGCATACTTGTTAAAGCATAATTTATTAATAAAAGTTCAATTAATAAATATTAAAATTCATAATCAAAATTATTATTGTAATAATGTCGTACTAAAGCAAAACATTTTGCGCCACATTGCAAAAAAATCAAAAACGAAGGTCAATACTTGAAACGAAAATAATTTTATGTTATATTGATCGAATTCAACTTAATTGATATATCATCTATTCTGCATTCAACGGTATATAATAGTAAAGTGGAATTAATATATCAGCTGTAAAGAACAATAGTTCATATACATCATCACAACAAATCTGGATAAGCGTTCTACTCAATTAAAAGTTCCTGCATTAAAATCGTAAATTTATTGGATTAACATCTTTAAGAAATTCACATCGTATACGTAATAAATGGCAATCATAATCATTCATCAACTTAATCGAAATCAACTGAGGAGTAATGAACAATTCCCAGTTTTCATTTACAATTTAATTTTGTAAGTTTTTATAGTTTTAATTATTATTATTAAAAATCAAATTTAATTTAATTAATTATGCATACTAATATCTAGAAATAACATTTTACACAAATAATATAATTTTGCTATTTAATCGGATATACTATACAGTTACCATTTGAATATTTGTTTTATAATATGATCATACTTAATCATTAATAATTTTCTTTAGTATATAAATTTTAATACCGATATATTTATTATTATTATTAAATGTCGCGAAAATCACTCGATTCTCTACAATTACGCAATAGGAAAATCGCGAAAAATATCGAAAAAGATACCAGTACTGATAATAAAGAAATTTTACCTATAGTTATCAACCCATCGACATCACTTTTACATTATTATAACATAGAATTTTCATTAATAATTGAAAAGGGAAAAATTCCTTCAAGTTTTCAAACTCATTCGGTAAATTCACAAGAAATTCTCACGACTACCATGGAATTTAATTTCGATCGTGCTTTTAAATTAATTCCGGAGTTTAATGGAGCTCATGATAAGCTTCATAGATTTCTTCATTGTTGCAATATAGTGTATAAAGATCTGAAGACCGATAACAATACAGCAGCGTTCCTGGAGTTAGTTCAAGCCAAATTAGTAGACGATGCTTACAATAAAACGGTATTAACAAATTCATATAAATCTTGGCATGAATTGCAGCAAGACTTGAAATCCAAATTGTTCAATGCTAGAGCTTTTGAACATGTACAAGGAGAACTAGTTCAGGCTCGACAGCATTTTAATGAAACTGTAAGAGATTTTGCAAGTCGGATTGAAAATTTATTAGCAGGATTAAACAAATCTTCTCTTGGGGTTAATGATAATAGTAATATAGACAAAAATATACAACTTTTAAATTCTAAAACTGCATTAAGATCTTTTGAAGATGGTTTAAAAGATCCAATTAAATTAATAATCAAGGCATGCAGGTATGATAATTTAAAGGATGCTATTGCTAAGGCAATTGAAGAAGAGTGTTTAGCTACTTCTAATAAGGGAAAAATTTTTAAACCCGAAGATAACTCCAATTTGATTAATAACCCAACTAAACAAACTAAATGTCAAATTTGCTCAAAAATTAGTCATAGTGCAAAAACTTGTTACAGTCTTAATTTGACAAACCAATAGCCAAACTCATTTCGAACAAATCCATCGAATTTATTTTATAATAATTCCAATTCAAATCTCAATCGTCAATTTAAACCAAACTCCCATTTAATGAATAATGCTCCTCGAATTAATCAAATGCTTGTCTCATGTGCTTACTGTAAAAAACGTGGACATCATATTAGTGTATGCCGTTCCCGAACCAGAGTTAATCAACAAACAAATAATCATCAATCAACTAATACTCAACATTCGAAAAAACTCAAGCGAATCCAACCGGGAATTAAAGGATGTAGCGGTTCGGATTCAAGAGCTGTAAAGCTGCATCCTACTCAAAAAAATAGGCTTACCGACACAAAAATATCTGATTCATTATTACAACCAATAAATTTCATTCAATCTTCTGTATTTTTAACAACTAAACATATGTTCTCATTTTCGATCAATTGTCATAATAACGACATGAAATTCGTAAGTCTTCATTTAAATATTCTGGAACAACCTCAATTTTTCTTAGTAGATACCGGAGCAGATATTAGTATCATTAAAAAACATTTTATTAAACCTGATTCACTTTGTTATCCAAATATAAAGGTTAATGTTAAAGGTATTACTTCTGAATCAATAGAAACTTTGGCATTATGTCCTGCAAATATAAAAATATCAAGTGGTATTGAAATTCCACACAACTTTCATGTCGTTCAATCGGATTTTCCAATAAGTTGCGTGGGTATTATTGGTAATGACTTCCTTCGCACAAACAAATGCAATATAGATTACCTTCGCAATAAGATTATTATAAATCCAATATCAGTTAAAGATCAACAAATTTCGTTAAATCTTTCGTCAAATAATCCACCGATAACTATCCCAAGTATATCTGAGAAACATGTAAAGATGAGATTTAAAACGGATCATGACAGAGAGTATCTGTGTCCGTCTCAAATGATTGTTCCCGGATTATATATTGCAAACACCATTATCAAAGTACTTAATTCTTTTGCAATAATAAGTATTATAAATACGAATGATTTCTCTGTACAATTAGATAATGTATATATAGAGCCAGAAAATTTACACGAATACCATATCTTTAAATTAGGTAACTGGACAGGCAAATTAGAAGAACGATTAAAAATTTTAAAAGATGAAATTAATGTTGAGCATATGAATTATGAAGAAAAATCTTCTATAATAAAAATTTGTCAAGAGTACAATGACATATTTTACTTACCGGGTGACCAACTTTCTGTCACCAATGCTGGTTGTCATCATATTCCCCTGGTACCTAATTCGCGACCAGTAAATGTAAAGCCATATAGATTACCTCAGTCAACCAAAGCAGAAATTAACAGACAAGTGAATCAAATGGTTCTAAACGGTGTAGTAGAAAATAGTAATAGTCCTTTCAACTCTCCATTGCTAGTGGTCCCAAAGAAATCAAATGATACTAATAAACGGTGGCGTGTAGTTGTAGATTTCCGTCGTCTGAACGAGATCACGGTGGATGACATTTTTCCTCTCCCTAACATTGTAGATATTTTGGATCAATTAGGAGACGCAGTGTACTTTACCACCCTTGATTTAGCGGATGGTTATCATCAAATTGCTCTTAGTGATGAAGATAAATATAAAACGGCTTTTAGTACTCAAATGGGTCACTACCATTTCACAAGAATGCCTTTTGGTCTGAAGGGTGCACCTGCTACCTTTCAGAGGATAATGAACAATGTTTTGTCTGGTTTACATGGCGTTAAGTGCTTTGTCTGTCTTGATGATATTGTCGTCTATGGTTACAATCTTCAAGATCATAATAGAAAATTAAACGACTTATTCGAATGTCTTAGAAAGTGCAATTTAAAGCTTCAACCAAAAAAGTGTCACTTTCTACAAAAAGCAATTTGTTATTTAGGGCATATCATAACTAATCATGGAATCAAGCCAGATCCTTCAAAGCTCGAAGCTATTCATAATTTTCCAGTTCCGACAACTCTAAAACAAGTTAAATCCTTTCTGGGACTAATTGGATATTATCGACGGTTTATCGAAAAATTCTCAGAACTCGCACATCCTATTAATTCTCTATTAAAGAAAAATACACATTTTGTCTGGAATGCCTTTTGTCAGAATAGTTTCGAAATCTTAAAACAAAAAATATAAAATTCTCCAATTTTACAGTACCCCAATTTTGGGAAACGATTCTACGTAACGACCGACGTAAGTGAGATTGCTCTTGGAGCTGTTCTTTCTCAACGAATAGGCGATGATGACTTGCCCGTGGCTTATGCAAGCCGGGTCTTAAATAAAGCTGAGCGTAACTATTCTACAATTGAGAAAGAATTGCTGGCAATAGTATTTGCAGTCAAACATTTTCGTCCCTATTTATATGGAGTTAAATTTACAATTATTACAGATCATAAACCGTTAATATGGTTAAATAAATCAAAAAATCTGTCTTCTCGATTAATGCGATGGCGAATAGAATTGGAAGAGTTCGATTATAATATTAATTACAAAGCTGGAAAGTATAACGCCAATGCAGATGCCTTGAGCAGAATTATAGTGAATTCTGTCAATCAAAGCAATGTCAATGTTATTACTCGATCACAGTCTAAATTAACTAATCAAATAAATTGTGAGCAAATAAATCGCGAGCATAATAAAATACCTATTAAATCAATTCAAGATCCTAATTCCAATCAGCAATTATCAAACATCAATAAAACGTCTCATTCTGGAAATCCTATTATTAAATTAGAAAATGATTTGGACATTCAAAAAATTATACAAGAATTTCACCTTGCACCTATTGGTGGCCACCAGGGCATTGAAAGAACTTTCAGAAGAATAAAATCATATTACTATTTTCCGAAGATGTGGAGTACAATAAGAAAATTTATAACTAAATGCGAATCTTGTCAAAAAAATAAAATTTCAAAAATTAATAAATGTCCTATGGTAATAACCACTACGTCAAAAAAACCATTTGATAAAATATTTCTCGATGTAGTTGGCCCTTTAAATCCTTCGAACAGTAACAATCGCTTCATGCTTACCATACAAGATGACTTGTCAAAGTTTTCGTTGGCTATACCGTTAGAAAATCAATTATCAGAAACAATAGGTCAAGCTTTTGTAGAACACTTTATCTGTAGATTTGGTGCTCCCTTGTGTGTATTAACAGATCAAGGAACAAACTTTTTAAGTAATTTGTTTAAAAGTTTATGTAAAATTTTAAAAATAAAAAAATTCAAACTACTGCTTATCATCCCCAAACAAATGGCGCATTAGAGAGGTCACATCGCACATTAGTGAAATATTTACGAAACTATACCGACAAAGATCCAAATGAATGGGATCACTGGTTACCTTTTGCGATGTTTACGTACAACTCTACCCCCCACTCTTCGACTAATTTAATGCCATTCGAAATTATTCATGGGTTTAAACCTAATATTCCTACAAGTCTCAAACATTCAATCAGATTTTATTACGATCAAGAGGATTATATACAAAATTTACGAACGAAACTTGGAAATTCTTATGAAATAGCTCGTGAAAATTTAATAAAACGAAAAGAAAAATCTAAATTATATTATGATCGAATTACTAACAGCGTTGAATTTAAAGTAGGTGATAAAGTGCTGTTGAAAAATGAGCAAACTAAAGGTAAACTTGATTCCATATGGAATGGACCTTTTGAAGTATTAGAAATTAATTCAAACGAAAATACTACTATTCGTATTGGACGAGGTACTCGAGTGGTTCATAATAATCGTCTCAAATTATTTATCGAGTAATTAAGCTGGCATATCTGAAAACATTTAATAATTAAATAAAGAAAACAAATCTGTCAAATAAAATAAACATTGTTAAATCTGTAAATAATAAACATTTATAATAATAATAACAAAAATATTATAATATTAGTACTAATTAGTTTCTGTTGTTAAGTATTCATGCAATTATTCATTCAATTTACTTTAACAAACAAATTTTTTATTGAATTTATTAATGCTCAATTAATTATAGTAATACGCATTTATAATAAAATTAAGTTAAGTTTTTTTTTGTAAATTAATTAAGTAGATAAAGAAAATCTTATTTCAAGATTTTCTTTCTTTTATGGACGGAGGTGTTGTATAGCGCTCCGAAATAAGTAACATTGTAAAGCCCTGTATACAATTATATTTATTTTTATATTATATATCATTATATACTCTTAATTTACATTACATACTTGATTTACTTTATATACTTGAATTCCTTCTATATGTTATTTTAAATGTTGTAGTAAAATTACACTTAAATACCGAGCTGAAATCGGATATCAAAATACTACCGAAATTCAGTTCTGCTCCAACATTTGATTTGATTTTACAAATAAATAAATAATAAAATTATTATTATAACTTAAAATATACTTGTATAAATTATAAACAATAAAATAATAATAAAAGATTAATTATATTTAGTGTTTGTTAAAAAGTAACCACCTTTAGATTTACTCATAGCATACCCAATACTTCTGTCGCACATGGATCGATGTAAGCGTTGGACCAGCATGCAACTTGGATAAATGCATATCCCATACAACCCGATTCGTAAATATGTGTTTTTGCGGAATTATTATGGGATGCTTGCTGTCGAAGTCACAAATTGAATTTTGCAACCTACCGCCTACTCTCAGGAAAGGTGCTAATGATAAGAGTCTCGAATTACTGCTTACCCCTTTATGTCGCTGTATGTGTTGTATATCTTTCTCAAACTCCATTCGTTGTACCCACATAATACACATCAGATGAGCGTCTTTTATCTCCGTGGCTACTAACTGCGTGCTTATTCTCCGTTGGGGTTGTTTTAGCGCTTGGGCGAATCTCCGTACATATGCAGTTACTCTGATTATTTTTTGATGTCTGAATTCTCCTTCAAAAAGTTCTTCTAGCCAGGAATCATTACATCTATTGCATTGGATGTGAAGAGAAACGCACGATCTCCCTGCTTTGCTGTACTCCATGTTCTGCTCATTTTCTTGTAGTTTATATGTCTCGTTTACTGGCCATGAAGTTTTCGATTGAACCAACCATTCTGGGCCTCTCCACCACTGCATCAGGTTGATTAATTTATCTGGTTGCACACTCCGTGAACCGTGATCTGCCGGATTATCTCTGGATTTGATGTGAGCCCAATGACCTCTGGGGAACTGTTCCAAAATTTGAGCAGTACGATTGGCGATGAAAGTTTTCCAACGCATAGGCTATGTGGAAAGCCAAGCCAGTACAATAGCCGAGTCAGTCCACGCAAAATATTCGGCTTCTACCTTCATTGTTTCTCGTACTTTGGACATGAGTTTCGCTAGTAAATGGGCAGCAAATAATTCCAGTCGCGGTAAAGATATCTTTTTAATCGGCGCCACTTTCGTTTTTGAGGTCAATAGATGCGTTGTGATGCTTCCATCTTCGTGAATTGTCCGGCTGTATATCACCGCGCAGTAGGCCAGCTCACTCGCATCCGCAAATCCGTGTATCTGTATTCCATCTCGCTGGTTTGTAAATCTCGGAATTTTTACTTCTTCAAGGCATCTAAATTTACCTCGTATGTCTATGTATTCTCTTTCCATTTCACTCGGCAACTTGTCGTCCCAATCTAATTTCAGGAGCCATAATTTCTGGAACAATATTTTAATTAGAATTATGGATGGGGAAACGAAACCGAGAGGATCAAATAAACGGGATGCTTCGGAAATAATTTTTCGTTTGGTGATCTTGCCTTCTTTTTCGGGCTGTATTTTGAAAGTGAAAGAGTCACTAACTGGATGCCATTGCAGCCCAAGAGTTTTAACTGTGGAGGTTTCTTCGCAACCGATATCACTGACTGGCACTTCTTCGTTGGTATCACATAACTCGCTTACATTTGACTTCCATTGCCTTAGACAGAACCCACCCTTCGCCATAGTAGACATCATTTTTTCTTTCAATATTTTGGTTTGTTCTTTATCATTGATTTCCGTTAACAGGTCGTCGACATAAAAATCACTTTGTATGCACCGTTTGACTTCTTCATCTTTTGTGTCCATCGCGAGTTGTTGCATTGCCCTGATGGCTGATAACTTTTCAATGTGTCGACTGGACGTTCGCGCCATAAAATTGTTTGATAGTTTCGGTGTTCTTCAGATATCAGGACCTGCCGATACATCTTTTCTATATCGGCAATTAGTGCTACTTTGTTCATTCTAAATCGCAGTAGAAGGTTCCAAAGAGTTGGTTGTATAGTCGGACCCACCATTAGTTTGTCGTTCAATGAGACACCATTACTTGCTTTGCTGGATCCGTCAAATACGATTCGAACCTTAGTTGTATTGCTATCTTCTTTTGTCACAGAATGGTGTGGTAAGTAATATCTTTCGCTGTGTTTATAATTCGTCGGCACTTCAATCATGTGACCTAGGTTGATATATCCTCTCATTTGATCTACATATGCTTCACGTAGCGTCGTGTCCATGGCTAATTTACGCTCGAGTGACCGGAATCTGTTTGTTGCCGCTTGTAATGAATCGCCCAATTCTCTTGAATTATCTTTGAAAGATAGTTTGACTATGTATCGTCCATCGGGTGTTCTCTTATGCGTCTCCATAAATAGTCTTTCACATTCCATTTCCTCCGGTGTAAATTTATCGACGCTGACTGACATGTCCTCTATCTCCCAAAACCTTCTTAATGCTTCTTTCAATCCCGTGTTATCCCGCGTAAATGTGCTGAACGCTTTACTTTCCTCGATATCAGATGATCGTGGTTGCCCTGAAATTATCCATCCGAAAATAATCTCGTTCAAAATTATTGAGTTGTATCGTCTTTGGTTACTTTGCTATATTTTAATTTTCGGAATTTGTGCGGGAAGCTGTTTGAAAATAAGAACCTCTAATGTCGTCTTCTTATGATCATACATTGATCGTAATGTAATCGTTGACTTGCCCCGCGATATTAAACTTCCTGACGTCAACCCAGTGATATGCACGTTCGTTTTGAGGCGCGCTAATTGTAATCTCTGAGCGCAATTTTCTGATATAAATGATGATTGTGAACCGGAGTCCAACAAAGCCCTACATCGTTGCATTTGTCCATATTTATCTTCGATTAATACTAGCGCTGTGGGTAAAATGGCTTGTTGGTAATTTCCTTTACGATTTCTGGCTTCCATGGCAACTAACACTGTGGATTTTGTTCCCTTAATGAGCTCTGACGTCACTGTTCCCTTTGTTTCTTCATTCTTTGCATCTAGGTTTGCCTCCGGGTGTAATGTTAAATGATGTTTCCTTTTGCAAATTCGACACACATATTTAGACCGACAGACAACCGATTGGTGGGTTGCCGACAGACAATTACTGCATAGTCTTTTATTTACTGCGAACTCTTTACGTTTGTTGGGAAGTAATTCGAGATAAGCACTACACTGACTTAAATAATGTTCACCTGAACACATTGGACACACACCTTTCGTTGTAACTTGTGTTGTCATCGCACCGACCCTGTTGGGTGTTGACGGTTTTTGTTTTTGCGAATAATTAATGCACTCTAGTGCATCACTCCTTTTGTTGAGAAATTCGATAAAAGTTTCAAGAGAGGGAAAATCCTCATGGGCAGACTTGTGAGCCCAAGCTTCTTTAGATTCCGTATATCCGAGCCATATATCTCGTTTTTCAGCATGCTCTCCTAGAACGCGCAAGCCACGGATGACTTCGTCCGATACATCCGTAAGTTGTCGAAGACCCTTTGCCGTGCTTTGTTGCATTATCGGTTGATCCATAAATTGTTTAAGTAAGTTACATATCACATGTTTAGGTTTGCTGTATCTCGCCTTTACCTTTTCCCAGGCTTCCTTGTAATTCGCCTCCGTCACACTTAAATGTTTGATCAAATTGTAGGCTTCTCCCTTTAATAACGATTTGAGATATTGTAACTTATGGACCTTAGATATACTTTCATTTTGATCAATAGAAGTTTCAAAAAGGTCTTTGAATGATGGAAACTCCGAATAGTTTCCAAAAAATGGCGGTATATTTACACGTGGTAGTCGCACTTCACTGTCCCGTTTATGTAGAAGAGATAATTCTCGAACAAATTGCGTTTGATTCAGCATCAAATCATTCATCGATGTGTTCTCTTGGGTATTCACCGTTTCCAAACTTGCTTCACATTGATATAACAATTGTTTAACCTCGAAATACATCGATTCGATTTTATTCACTGTCTCTAAATGAGTTTCAGTAAATTTTCCACTAAGATATCTTTCGATACCCTGAAAATCTTTCCATTCGTCACTCAACATTGATAAATATGTTTTTATTTCACCGCACTGAATATCGGACCCTAATTCACCGATTTTATTATTAACGAATTCTAAATTTTTAAGAATGCGTTTAAGGGCTCGAATGTCCGCCATCTTGGCTCACAAAATTTATCAAAAGGTACTCGCCTGTTGTATTTACCGCTATCCGGCTCGAAGGACCATGTAAAGCCTATGGACCTGGTTGGCAATTTGTGAGGTTGCTCGTTTATTTCTTTAATCCCAATACCGTAATCCAGTATTTTAATCCAAAATTTTTCGTCGCAAAAAATCGTCGAATAACTACCATTTTTGATAACAAATTTTTTTTTTATTA
Source organism: Nephrotoma guestfalica (assembly GCA_963691935.1). Classification (NCBI taxonomy): domain Eukaryota; kingdom Metazoa; phylum Arthropoda; class Insecta; order Diptera; family Tipulidae; genus Nephrotoma; species Nephrotoma guestfalica. The sequence goes on from OY829913.1 coordinate 158,015,970, forward strand.
TAATGTTTCACAATCACCGCTTTTGTTCAACTAAACAAAAACCAATTTTACAAATTTATTTTTTGTATAAAAAATCAAAAGCGCCATCATACAAAAGAAAAAATACAAAATGATGTATTGATAATAATAATAAGCGCCACCTTGTGGCGATTAGCGTAATTAATCTTGTTTTTAGGTAAACGTCGTAAACAATTATAAATATTCATATTTGAGTCATGTTTTGCTATAAAAAATTTAAGTATAAAAAATTCATTGGGCTATGCAATGTCTGTCCTGGTTATATTTGTATTCTGTGATGGAACTTTTTTACAAATATATATATATATATATATATTATTATATATGAAATATATGTATTTCGTTATATCCCGATTCATTATAACTAAGTTCGATTTAGTTTTATTTAACCGCTTCCTATTGAAATTTGTGTTGAAAAACAACATAACATACTACAACAACATAATATTCTTGGAATATCCCCTTACAGACCTTACGGATTTACAATAGAAAGAAATAAAACCTTTGAAGATTGTAAAAGAACGATAAGCACTACTCGCGGACGGAATATAAAATGTACACATACACAAAGAAATTCGTAAAATAGAAATATTTTTACAATTTATGAAAATAATAAAAACATTAAACATTTTATTAACCGAAAATCGTATTTTTAGTTCGTAAAAATTTTGAACAATAGAATAACATCGATTTAATTAATTTCATGTGTGCCCAGTTCATAATATATCCACTACGTGGAATCCCTGTTGTTCCAATAGTCAATAGAAGACGAAAAATAAAAGATGTACAAGATCGACGCTATTATTAGCCACTAGTCGAGAAAAAATCTTCCCGGCGTGGAAAAAGGTTGCGCTATATTACTAGTGGAAAGCACATTTTAGTTTAGTAAAGAAAATAGTAAATTTCTAAAACATGATAAATCATTTAGGGGTATTGTTCGATCCGGTCAAGCATAACATGGCTACTTGATTTATTTTGTCATGCCAATTCACAGTTTTTTTTAGAATTTATATTTGTGTTGCGGCTGCAAAGTAGAAGTACAATGTGTTGGGAAAACAATGATTTATATCTAATTAGTTTCAACACAAAACTTCGATCAAAAAAATTTGCCGTCAGATAAAAAAAATGTTGCTTTAAATTACCATCGCATGTTCTTTTCAAACGCAAAATTGATTTATTTTTTGATCGAAATCGTTTTTAAAAAACCTTTATTTTTTCGTTGATTTACTATACATATAGAATATTATGTCAAAGTAACGAAAAACATAACCATCGTAATATTTAATAGCTCGTCATTGAACATTATTTACATTTTGTCAGATTCTGTACTGCACAATAAAATTGATTTTTTTGTGGTAGATTAAAATTGAATCGCAAATCATTAATGCTTATATATAAAATTTTGCAAGTTATTTGCGATCCCAAATATGCCAGTGTTGTGCAATTACGCGTAAAAACATTTTTACGTAAATAATGATTAGCATAACGTACATAATGATTAATTACGGTAAAAAATTGTAATAAATATAAAAATGTAATTAATTAGCAACAAATGCATGAAAATACTTAAATTAATAATATAATTTAAAATACATTACTTTCTAGTAGATAATACAACCATTACAAGCAGCAGTATCTATTGAAATTTTTAAATTAATATATTATAGATTATTTTGTGGGCCTGACATCTACTAATTAATGGCGCTACAACAATGATATAATGTGTAAATTATTACATACATTTTCATTAGTATCAATATTTTTTTAAAATATCAATGCACTTAAAGTTGCATACTATATTATTTAAAGCGTATTTCACTTGATATTTTGATAAAGAAAGGCATACCATAAAATAAACAAATAACGAAAGAGCAAAAATATTATATTTTATGAGCCAGTGCGATTAGTTTTAAGTACTACACATTACGCGATATCATAAAACAGTTTATTTTATTTATGAAAAATATTTCAAAGCAGAAATACTAGATTTATTTTCACCGCTGTAATGCCGATTTATATTATCCGTTCCGTTCAGTTCCTGCACGTTCCGTGTCAGACACATAGAATTATATACTATAGAATGAATGTAAAGATTTTCCCATATAAGATTTGCTATTTCATGTGTCACAAGCCAGAGCAGGATGGTTATATAAAAAATGCATATGGCGGTCTCATATGGCAAAGAAAGAACCCCTCAAACCAGTTTTTGTTTTTGTTTAAAGTGACGCGTTAAATTTTGTGCTCTTAAAAAATCTTGAAAATATTAATTAAAATAATTAAAAAACAATTAAAATATTATTAAAATAGTTAGTGGATTGTGTGTAGTGCATCATTTTAGTAATAAAAATTAGAAACATTTAATAAAATGAAGTGTCTCGTGAAAAACTGCTAATTACACCTAAAAAATTACAAGATGGAATTTCGTACCATCAGTAAGTGTTTATACAAAATAAAATGTAAATTATGTTAAAAAGAAAGTGATTTGTGGTAAAATTATCCTTAATTTAAGTTAAAAATCAGATAAAAATAAGAAAACAATTTTGATTATTAGTGTTGGTTCTTTCTTTTTGTAAATAAATGTTTTTACCAGTGCCGCATTTATCGTATTACTATGGTTCGAAAAGTGGGTGTTGATTGTTTCATGTACTTTTCTTTTCATAATTTATTTTTATTTTGGAATATGTACTGTAAATACAATTTTTTACAGAAATTATAATGTAAACATTTGTTTTTAGTTTACCAAAATATGGAGAATTGCAAAAGCAATGGTTTAAGCCTCATCAGATGATATTTCAATTGACCAAGAAATTTCTAAAGTAGACGAATCTAATATGTATGACGAAGATTTTTTTGGATACTCAATTATACTAAGTGAATTTTCAACAGACATTACATTTTAAAGGAATGTGAAATAAATAAGCGTAGTGGTTTTATAATTACTAATTTTTATACACATAATATTATATTTAAATAAAAATAATTAATGCACTTTTATTAAAGAAATAAAAATGTAATTAAATTTAAATAATTTTTTAATTTTAACTTTTTAACTTCATTGCATTCGATCGAAAAAAATTCTAAATATGGCCCTGTTAATTTATATGCTTTCTCATTTACCCTCCGAATTTGTGACGCTTGACAGTTGCTTACATTCATTCTATATACTCTATTTCTATGGTCAGACATCATCAATTTATACTATCAGCACAAATAACCATTATACAGAATATTTATCATGGCACGCCGATTTGTACTAAATAAAATCGATAAATTTGTAGGGAAAAGTGTTTAGTCAAAATGAAAAGACGAGCTATAATATTTACGTTGCTCGATATTTTCTCTTTCTGCCGTTCAGTATTTCCAATATGATCGAGTAGAATTTCATAACAAAAAATATTTTATTTCTTTGTACATTATAAAACACAAATTATTCTTCAAAATTGGCTTTTCAGTGTTTTTTTTTTCAATTATCAATTTTATTAATTACATATAATTATATATATATATATATATATATATATATATATATATATATATATATATATATATATATATATATATATATATATATATATATATATATATACATATATATATATATATACATATATATATATATATATATATATATATATATATATATATATATATATATATATATATATATATATATATATTTATATATATATATATTTATATATATATATATTTATATATATATATATATATATATATACATATACATATTATAAATTTTAATAATAAGTTTATAAGATAGGTGTCCCTTTGGTTCAAATTGAACTCGTTTCAGGGGTACCGATTCTATCATTACAAGAAATCTATTCTATGTGATTATTATATAGTACAACATGTTTTTACAATTTAAATTTTGATGTTAATTTACATAAGGATAGAATGAATTTGATGCAGAGCTTATTAATTTATATTTTACGATATATCAATACGAATTGAGGTAATATAAAGTTTGTATACAGAGTGAGAATGGACACATTTACGAGAAGAGATGCTGGCCGATTACAGCCGAATTCATGATAGTTAATAAAACAAGCTGATGAGTTTCTTTGTTTGAAATGCATGAATTTAGTTTTATCACTTAACAGAAAGTTGTGTGCTTTCAGCCAAATCGATAATGATACTAAATCTTGCTCGATGGGACCCATTGAAATTCTGTGAAAATATTCCATTAATGTAGATTAAAAATAGCAATGGTCCTAACACCGAACCCTGCGGAACCCCAATCTTGATTTCCAGTTCATTACACAACTGTCCGTTTACTCTAACACATTGAGTACAACCACTTAAGTACGAGCTAAACCACTTCTGAATCGTCTCGCGGAATCCCTAGCAGGACAATTTCTTTAATAAGATGGTATGATCAACTCTATCAAAAGCCTTTGTCATATCAATGAACAAAGCGGAGGCAGTTTGACCATTATCCATAGGGTCAGTAATTTGATCCAGGAAAGATAAAAGTGCTTTCTCGGTGTTTTTGTTTTGTCTGAACCCGTATTGCGATCCGGAGAGTAAGTTATTAGCATTTAAAAAACTTAAAATCCTTTTTTTCATAACCTTTTCAAATATTTTCGAAAATACAGACAGGAGTGAAATCGGACGATAATTGTTAATACAAGTTTTAGAGCCTTTTTTAAAAATTGGGATAACTACAGCTTTTTTCAGATATAACAGAAAGGTTCCTGTTTCCACGCTTAAATTATAAATAAAGGCTAGGACATCCACTAAAAAACAGGCAAGTGGCTTTATAACAATATTGGTTATACCATCTCCAGGAGAAGATTTTTCTTTCAAGGAATTTATCACATAATATAATTCGCAGGGCGGTAATGGGCGAGAAATAAAAACTGTTTACTGTATTATTACTGTCCTAATTAGCCGTTCCTTGTCAATGGTTGCTAAATCAACTGTTGAGATGTTATTTAAGCCTACACTCGTAAAAAATACATTAAATTCACTGGCAATTTCAGCTGGATCTGATACAATGCATCCTGACTGAGAATTTATTTCTTTAATATCATTTGACTCTGGATTTAATTTCTTTAACGGTTTTCCAGTTCTTGCGAGCACTTTTACCATTAAGACGAAATTGATTTTTGTAATATTGTTTTTTGGATAAATCTATATTTTGATGTACTAACTCACACAACTTCAAGCTGTAATTTCGTAATCTAGCATTAGTAGGATGTTTTTTTACTAATTGACAAAACTTATTTCGTTTGCGTAGAAGATTTAGTAGATAGTTGGATATCCATACATTCAATTTATGTGATTTTGATCTAATTACTTGGCTGGTGCAGCTACTAAGATGATTAGTGAAAATTTCTATGAAATTGTCAAACGCTACTGATGCATCTTTACAACTAAGAACCACGCCCCATTCTTCAAATGTAAGTAATTTTTTTAGTTTACTGTAATCAGTAAGAGATGGTACACGCTTTTTGTTTTGTTTTTTGAGGGGACTAAAAGCACATCTGGCTGATAGTTCAACATTTAGAATACAGTGGTCTGTAACTCGCAAATCCAATACCGTACATGTAACTTTTTGAAAATGCCTCTGGTCGAGTCGGTAAAGAACATTATCAATACACGTAGCAGAGCTATTAGTAATGGGTCTATTCCACTACACAGCGTTTTATTTTGCAGAAAACTAGAACGAGATAAAAATATAGATTCTCTCTGTGTGTGACCCGTAATCAGTATTTTTTTTTTCTAAAATGTTTTGTTGTTGTTGAGTTGGTTGCCATAATTATAAATAAAAAATATCAAACAAAGGATTTTTTATGGCAACCAAAATGAAAAAAAATCCCCACTCTCATCAAACTTTTATTTTTTTGATTTTTTTATGGTAGAAACATAAATTTTTTGTGCTTGGTGTGTCGGTCGACACAATAAATTTTTTTTTTTTTTTGGAAAAATTGAAAAAAACAGTGGAGGAATTCACACTACATTTTAAATAATATTTTTTCGCCTTCTTGAAATTTCACTTTGCATTTAATTTTTTTAGGATATATTTCTATTCAAAAATTTTTAATTCAAAATTTAAAAATAATACCGACGGCTGAACTAGGTAACTAGGCCAAAATAGTTCCTTCGACTATAAAAAAACACCCTACCTAGGTATCATATTGCGTACACAAAATATTAAAAACACAGGATTTTCAGATGAGAAATATTTTATTAAAATTTATCATTAAAATTAAAAGTTATTTATTAAAATTTATTTGAATTTGTTTATTTAAAGTCAAATTTAAATTCGACCATTAATTGGATATATTCAATGCGATTGGATGAGTTGACCATTATATTAGAAGCGTTTTGTCGCAGCTCTTCAACTCGCGTTATTCCTAAATCACCACAGACACACGGCAGACAACAGTAAAATATAAATCTAATTCTGATACATCCCATACGGGAGCAAGTGATGTCAGTTGATGTCTATCGAAATCCGAATGCTTACCGGCCAATTTCGATAAGATGAATCCGGCCAATGGAAGCTCAACGAATATTCATCCAAATATCGTAATCGATCAAATTTGTTTGATCGATAATGGTGGCCCAACCTCAATATCTTCGCGGGTAAAATCTTGAATAGGTTGAAATCATCGTGGGCCTCGTTGCATACCACCACATCTGCCTTGTGAACTGCTACCACCCCACTTAAATGAATGAGTCTCTGGAAATGCTAGTTAGGCAAAACCCAAACAAATCTATTTCAGCGTTGTACTCAACGAAATTAACAGCATCGAGATTGGAGACGAAAATTAATTTTGGCCAAAACGAGTGAGATTAAACCACAATGTTTTCATGAAAGATGGCTTGAACGCCAACATATAGTAATCTAAAGTAAAACGAAATTGTTGTTAGTTAAAAATTTTACCATTTTTTTTATTGAAAGACTTACTTGTATTAATAAACCGCCTTTCGAAACATTTGTTAAATAACTATCCGACCATTTAACAATGGTTTCATAATAAATTTCATGCATTTTTAAAATTTCCGAACGTGACTGTTCATTAGGAAGCAGAATTTCGATTTTACGATCTAAACGTCCGGGACGTAATAATGCCGGATCTAGCGTATCCGGACGGTTTGTAGCCATGATCATTTTAACCTAATCCAACGAATCGAAACCATCCAGTTGATTAAGTAATTCCATTAGAGTACGTTGAATTTTACGATCGACTGATGTAGCTTCGGAAAAACAACGATTTCCAATTGCATCAATTTCATTTCATCCAGTAATATAATGCACGGTTGATGATCACGAGTGTAATTAAACACTTCACTTATTAAACGAGCACTTTATATCTAAAGCTACCTTAGTTCCAGCCTTCAATTTTGTCTTGTCTGACTTCGACATCCAACAACATATCGTGGCCCGTTTGTTGCCTTCACAATCACTATAAAAATATAGATAACATAAAACATCATTTCACTGAATCACCGACATATTGGAGGTATGTACTTACATTTCAAACATGTTAATATTGGAGTAAAGAACACGTTTTAATAAAGGGTGTTTTTTTAAGAGGTTGCCGATTTTTTTTTTGAATAAAACACATATAAAATTATGAAATGACCAAAATTTTTTTTTATTTGGTAGATAATTTTTTGGCATTTAACATTTAAACACAATTTCTGGCATATGGCTACCACGACTATTTTTCACAAATGTCATTCTGGAGGTCCAATTTTCCAGCACTTTTTCAAGCATTTGAGGGCGTATGTCAGCAATGACACGTTGAATATTGGTTTCCAAAGCGTCAATCGATTGAGGTTTATCCACATAAACCAATGACTTCACGTATCCCCACAAAAAGTAATCGAGTGGCGTCAAATCGCACGAACGCGGAGGCCAATTCACCGGACCATTTCTCGAAATAATGTTGTCGTTGAAAGTTTCTTTCAATAAGTCGATTGTTTCACGTGCTGTATGGCAAGTGGCACCATCTTGTTGAAACCACATTTCATTCATATCCATATCTTCAAGATTTGACAACAAAAACTCATTTAACATGGCTCTGTATCGATTTCCATTCACGGTAACGCGTCGTCCTTCCTCATTTTTAAAGAAATATGGACCGATGATCCCACCAGCCCATAGACCGCACCAAACAGTACATTTATGTATAGTTATAAACTAGATCATTAATCGAGCATTTTTATTCAAAAATATGTAAACATGTAAAATGGAAACAGCAATAAGAGACAGATATAGCTATCATGAAACTTGTGAGCCCGTGAAGTTTTTCACGGATTTTTCCACGGCTATACGTATACAATTCTAATTGGAATTTCGTTCAATCCAATTAAATTCTTATTGCATGTATAAGTATTGGTGTATTGTACACTGTTATGATTTTTAATTTACAAGATTTTTAATAAAAATGTAAATTAATCGAATCGATTTTAATTCAAACATGTTAATATTGGAGTAAAGAACATGTTTTAATATAAACTAGATCATTAATCGAGCATTTTTATTCAAAAATATGTAAACATGTAAAATGGAAACAGCAATAAGAGACAGATATAGCTATCATGGAACTTGTATTGAATAAGAAATATACGCACATTAAAATATTTTTTCCAATTTTCTGCATTTTTATTTAATTAATGTGTAAGATTTAAGTCAAATTAAAATAAAATTAATAGCTGAATATTAATGTAACTATAGTTTAAGCAAAATAATTAAATCTTTGTTATAAAAATGCGAAAAACTAAATTGGTTTTTATTTTTTGTCTCATTCCTGTAAAGAAAATAGTACTAAAAAAGTAAAGACGGCAATCAGTTGACCAAAGTTACAAACCAATTAGTACACATTAAAAAAAATCCAATATGAATGTTAAAATCCAATTCAAAAATGACCCAAAAATATTTATAATTATATCATTCAACATTGAAAGCAAAATGTTTCGAAATAATTCACGGAAATATCAGAAGAATTTGTATTTTCAGAAATTGTTTTATTTTAGAAAACGCCAGTGCCTGAACTTCCTCCTTAAAAGAGATTTCGTGATCATGCACTAACTGAATGAATAATTTTGGAAATGCCCGATAATAGCAACAATGTAAATCTAATATTTTTTAGACTTATGTCTTTTGAACAATCGTATTTTAAAAAGTGCCATAACGAACTTTATAATTTTTAAACTTTACACCATTTTGAAAAATTTAAATATGCAATTCGACCGGGATCCGTCCGTTGTTTAGCTCCAAAATTTGGAGTGAAAATTATTAATTTGTGAATTTTTTGTCCCTGTTTTAAACGTGTTCATTTGTGATTTATAAAATAAATTTAAATTTATAAAGAAGATTACATTTATCCCTTTATTAAACCTAGTAAATTGCGTGGTTAATAGTTTGACACACTTTGAAATGCAAAATCTCAAGTTTGGATCCAACAACTAGCGAAATTATGATTTTCCTTGTACATTTCATATATTTTTCATTATATTTTTAGTTTTAAAATCGGTAAAATGTCATTTTGCAATATTATTTCAATATATCTGTATGCTAATGAGCAAGTAGGATTTGTATTATGCTTTGGTAACCGATTTAAGTGGTTGGTATAAAATGATTGTCGTAAGGTGTTAATTCACCCGCATCGAAAATAATTTTAATATGGGACAGGGCAGATTAAACAATTTGTTACAAAATTCTTTATTATTGTTAAAAATGCAAGAGCAATTCAAAGAAAACGCTGTGAAGTTCGATTCTCGTGATAGAGCGATTAATAATAGTTTTTTAATAATAAAACATTATTCTCTATATTCCCCTTGGGACCCGACCTTTCAACATTGAGTAAAATTTACCTCTTCAAATATAAGGAAAATGGCTTTTAGCTAAAAAACTGTCCGGGATACCTATCAATTTGTTTAGTTTTCCTAAAAGGTAATGTAATGATCTATGCCCAGCATCAACAAAACCTGAATCACCATCTCTGGGGATGGCCGATAATGGCCATTCAACATTGAGTAAAATTTACCTCTTCAAATAGAGAGAAAACGGCTTGTAGCTAAAAAACTGTCCAAGATACCTATCAATTTGTTTAGTTTTCCTAAAAGGTAATGTAATGATCTATGTCCAGCATGAATAAAACCTGGATCACCATCTCTGCGGATGGCCGATAATGGCCATTCAACATTGAGTAAAATTTACCTCTTCAAATATAAGGAAAACGGCTTGTAGCTAAAAAACTGTCCGAGATACCTATCAATTTGTTTAGTTTTCCTAAAAGGTAATGTAATGATCTATGCCCAGCATCAACAAAACCTGAATCACCATCTCTGGGGATGGCCGATAATGGCCATTCAACATTGAGTAAAATTTAACTCTTCAAATATAAGGAAAATGGCTTGTAGCTAAAAAACTGTCCGAGATACCTATCAATTTGTTTAGTTTTCCTAAAAGGTAATGTAATGATCTATGTCCAGCATCAATAAAACCTGAATCACCATCTCTGGGGATGGCCGATAATAGCCATTCTACATTGAGTAAAATTTACCTCTTCAAATAGAGGGAAAACGGCTTGTAGCTAAAAAACTGTCCGAGATACCTATCAATTTGTTTAGTTTTCCTAAAAGGTAATGTAATGATCTATACCCAGCATCAACAAAACCTGAATCACCATCTCTCGGGATGGCCATTCAACATTGAGTAAAATTAACCTCTTCAAATATAAGGAAAACGGCTTGTAGCTAAAAAACTGTCCGAGATACCTATCAATTTGTTTAGTTTTCCATCAAGGTAATGTAATGATCTATGTCCAGCATCAACAAAACCTGAATCACCATCTCTGGGGATGGCCGATAATGGCCATTCAACATTGAGTAAAATTTACCTCTTCAAATATAAGGAAAACGGCTTGTAGCTAAAAAACTGTCCGAGATACCTATCAATTTGATTAGTTTTCCAAAAAGGTAATGTAATGGTCTATGTCCAGCATCAACAAAACCTGAATCACCATCTCTGGGGATGGCCCAGGATGGCCATTCAACATTGAGTAAAATTAACCTCTTCAAATATAGGGAAAACGGCTTGTAGCTAAAAAACTGTCCGAGATACCTATCAATTTGTTTAGTTTTCCTAAAAGGTAATGTAATGATCTATGTCCAGCATGAATAAAACCTGAATCACCATCTCTGGGGATGGCCGATAATGGCCGTTCAACATTGAGTAAAATTTACCTCTTCAAATATAAGGAAAACGGCTTGTAGCTAAAAAACTGTCCGAGATACCTATCAATTTGTTTATTTTTCCTAAAAGGTATTGTGATGATCTATGTCCAGCATCAACAAAACCTGAATCACCATCTCTGGGGATGGCCGATGATGGCCATTCAACATTGAGTAAAATTTACCTCTTCAGAATTAATCTTAATGCATGACAATGCCAGGCCACACACAGCAATAATCACTACAGACTGGTTTGAGGCACAGAAAATCCATGTTTTCCCATGGCCAGCACAATCTCTGAATCTAAATCCGATTGAACACGCAGGGGAACAACTTCAACGAAGTGTTCTGCCACATTTAGTGCACTCTTCTTAAGATCACAGGATGCAAATTTCACAATACAGCTTCGATACATTGATTAGCTCCATGCTAATCTGTCATAAATGCAAGAGGAGGCAACACCACTTACTAGGAAACAAAAATAACTGTACCAATTAAATGAACTAAAAAGAAACAAAAGAAATTAAGAATTGGGCAAAATTTGTAAATTTGTGTTTTTCTTTCCGTTTTTACCGTTATCCCTGAAATTGTTTTGATGCAATCGATGAATCATCTAGAAACAAAAAACAAAACAAAAATCAAGGTAATGGCAACCTAAAAACCATGTATTCTATTTTGAATTTTGATATGTGTAGATAATTAAAATGTTAAAATTCTCTTTCATTTAAAATTGATTAAATAAATCAAGATAACCGCCCAGGCATCCCTTTAAAACAATAAAGATTATTTTGAATGACAACGACAAGTTTTTGTAAAAGATAGTAAATACGTAGCTCGCCGGTTTTGAAAAAAATATACAGGTATAAAAAAGGCAAATATCGACAAAAGCATATAATAAAACGAGTATTTATTACACACATATATTTACTAATAAGCGCTAAATATAAAAAAATGTAATGATGAGCTGTTTCTGTCGGTCTAACTAATCCTATACACATTTTGTTTATAATATTCTTGTATGTTTTAAAATTCGAATGTAATTTATCAATCCCATTCGAAAATAAATAAATACATATTTGAATAATATTCAGAGTTCTAGAGCAAATTATATTTCGATTGGCCAAATTTCGACCGATTTCAAGAACAAGGCCAATGGTTCTAGAGAGCTACTTTGTAAATATGTAATAGCTAAGTTGTAAATAAAACCTCAATAAATCAAAATATAAGATTTTGTTTGGTGTAACGATTTTTTATCAGAATTGGTGATTGGTGTTACTGTTTACAGTAACCATAGGCAAAGCCTAAGCTAAGATGCTTTACCATATTTGCACATCACAGTCCACCTTACACTGCAGCTGCTTATTTATAAAAAAAACGCCTCGAGTTCGCAAGAACTGCAATCGAATTAAGTCAATTTAATTTAATGTTTAAAATTAATTAAAAAATTATGATTTTTAAATCATAAACTAATTATTTAAAACATTACAGTTGTTTTTGTATATATCGAACACTAGTAGTGTCCCATTATTCTCCTAAGTTATTGGGCTAAAGCGCTGCAGAAGTTTTAACTATAGAATTTTTAACTTGAAAATATTCAGTATAAGCAATTTTTTCATAAAACGACAAATATTTTATAATGTAAAATTCGTCGTCATTTGACCACTTGGTCGTTACTGCCTAATTACTTTTACTATAGATTCTAGCAACAACAACCTAAAAACACCCTTTTTTGTTTTAATCATCTACTTTTCTACCTAATACAAAATTTCAATGAAATTTTTATTGTCTCTCTACAATAAAAATTCGTACTTATCACCGAAAAAATTGTTTTGTGAAAATTATGATATTCTAAAAATTTATAAATCGATTTGCAAAAACAAAGATATATTTAATAATCTATTCCGACTCTATGAAAAGTAATTGAAATTTATTTTTGGAATATTTCTTTTGCTAAAAATTATTATTCATTGAAAAGTATTACGCTCAAGCGATAAATAATTTTCTGTATTTTATCTCGCTTATTTTGGGCCTGCATCCATATATACCGTAAACTTTTATTTGCCTTCGAATTGGCGGTGTACATATACGCAGTGGTGCAACGCATTCACAAAATATAACCAAAAAGTGACATCTAACTTGAACAGCTGGAACTATTTTTAGTACAAATCTTATTAGAAACATTTATTATGATTATAATTTGTTTGATTATTCAATTCAATGTTTGGCATAACGTTCAGTTCAACATTGAACAATAGATGATTTCGGTTTCAAGATTAATAACATGATTAAATTCACTCTTGTTTTCGTGTTAAATAAAATAGCTCATTAAATTCCTTTCAGAAACACTACATTAAATTATATTTTCCGGAATAAATTTTTTACAAGTTACATACATATTTGTTTATATATGAAGCATTTTTTATTAGTCATTGTTGTAGTCATTGTTGAATGGCCATTATCGGCCATCCCCAGAGATGGTGATTCAGGTTTTCTTGATGGATATAGACCTGGACATAGATCATTACATTACCTTTTAGGAAAACTAAACAAATTGATAGGTATCTCGGACAGTTTTTTAGCTACAAGCCGTTTTCCTTATATTTGAAAGGTAAATTTTAATCAATGTTGAACGGCCAATATCGGCCATCCCCAGAGATGGTGATTCAGGTTTTGTTTATGCTGGGCATAGATCATCACAATACCATTTAGGAAAACTAAACAAATTGATAGGTATCTCGGACAGTTTTTTAGCTACAAGCCGCTTTCCTTATATTTGAAGAGGTTAATTTTACTCAATGTTGAACGGCCATTATCGGCCATCCCCAGAGATGGTAATTCAGGTTTTGTTGATGCTGGGCATAGATCATTACATTACCTTTTAGGAAAACTAAACAAATTGATAGGTATCTCGGGCAGTTTTTTAGCTACAAGCCGTTTTCCCTATATTTGAAGAGGTAAATTTTACTTAATGCTGAATTTCGGTTAATTTTTGTGAATTATTATTTTTTTGTATAATTTAGAAAATTTAATTTTTGATAATTTTTTATTTTAATTACCTGAAATTTAAAATATAATTAATTTTTTTTATTAACATAAATTTGAATAAAAAAATTAAATACTCAAAGTGCGAAATTATCACTCAAACTTTCTATTAGAATCTTAATGTTTCTTATAAGATTTTGGTTTAGCAGTGTAACACACATACATACACACAGCCGTGGAATACTTCACACCCGTTCGGAATGATTCTGTTATTTTCCATTCTACATGTATTCAGAAACAGTCAAATAGAAATTGATCGGTTAGCTGAGACAAATTGTATAAGATCGGCATCATTCAACATTATCAAAATTTCAATGTCCGTTCGATAGCACTCAAATGATTAATGTAATCGTATTATCCTTTTCTTCACAATGCAAATCATCCACTTCCACATCACTGGTGTTATTATCCGGTTTCAATAATCGATACACAGTTTTATACAAGTATTTTGATACAAATATAAGACTGAACTGACTTTTACTATATTTTTTGGGGTTAAAAAATCTGACACTTCGATTTTTGTTTGATTTTTTTTCGGCTGCTGAATGATTTTTTTAGGTTAATATATATGAACTTGTCAAAAATTTCCTTTCATGATTTATAGTAAACCAATTTTTCGATAGTTTCGTAAATTATTCAAAATAATTAAAATGCATATGTTTTTTCATCGAAAAAATAATAATTCTTTTTTAGTAATTTTTGGGATATAAAATTATTGTCAAACATCAAAAATAAAGATTTTTTATATCTTTTAAATACTTTATAGGTTAGTTTTCGATGATGTCAAAATTTCCCCAACTTTTTATACCATAAAATACAAATGTTTTATCTCAGTCGCGCTAATGCAAATTTTAGTTCTTGTCTTTGTCATATTTTCTGCAAAATTTTTGTAAAATTTGTCTGTTTCCTAGTGGAATAGTACCATACCATAATACGTTTACTGTAAGCAAAAACAAACGAATACAATGAGCAAATCCAATCCATTTATTATTTTCGTTTGGAAATATCTCTCTACGCGTCATTTATATTTAATAAAACAGAATGAAACGACAACTCAAACGCACGTATTATGTATAAACACTCGTACATATACATACTATTTACATTTTAATGCATACTATTTAAAATAGTATGTGTACATGATCGAGTATTAATTCTAATTTTAGGTAGGTATATCAAAATTAAACACGTGACATGAAAAGAAAGATGATGTGTTTAGGTGGATTTAGGTACATTGAATGTACATATTTTATGTTGGTGCAAAATATAGATAATGGCCCTATTCCATGAGAAAAAAATATTATCTCAGCAAAACTAAAACTAGACAAAAATATAGATCGACTATTTGGGAGAAGAGCGTATCCGATTATTGCTTGCTGAGCAAATTGTTGTTGTGTTGCCATAAATTTTTCATAAAAAATATCAACTCGAGTATTTTTTACAGCAAGCAAACGAAAATAAATCCCTACTCTCTTTTAATTTTATTTTATACAAATTTTTATAGCGTTGTTGAGGAATAACCACCCCAAACAACACATAAATCTATTAACATTTCAATCAACATGCCAATCATAAACAAACAATGTTCTAATTTCTCTGTTCCCACGCGCAACACACAAAAACACGTGTGCGTAGAAAATTTGAGAAAATCACAAACGTTAAAAACAAAAAACCGTACACATGAGAAAAAATGTAATTTCATGCAAATTAAAATCCAAACAAATTATTAATTTGTTGACCCAAAACCCAATTAAAAATTTTTTAAAACAATTTAAATGTGTGACACAAAAAATTTACGAGTGGAAAACTACCACTCAGCACCATTTCGAAACAAAAAACAAAACTAAAAATAAATAAAGACCTATAGTATATAAGCCAAAAATTTGTAAAATGTAGAATAGTCAATAAAAGTTCTGTGTGCAAATATTAAATATAGTCAATCAAAGTTCTGTGTGCAAATATTAAAGATAGTCAATAAAAGTTCTGTGTGCAAATATTAAAGATAGTCAATAAAAGTTCTGTGTGCAAATATTAAAGATAGTCAATAAAAGTTCTGTGTGCAAATATTAAAGATAGTCAATCAAAGTTCTGTGTGAAAATATTAAAGGTAGTCTATCAAAGTTCTGTGTGAAAATATTAAAAGTAGTCAATCAAAGTTCTGTGTGAAAATATTAAAAGTAGTCTATCAGTAAAATCCGCAATTCATTAAAAATAGTTAAATAGTTATCTCGTTACTTAGAATACAGTAGTAAATAAAAGTTTGTTATAAAAGAATATTTACAAGTGAATTTATTTTAATCAACCCTCGATACAACAATTGACAGCGCTTTAGTCAAGACTATAATCAGGTAAGAATTCAGTATTACATCATAAAAATCTATTATATTTATTATATCACAATACATTCACTATTTAATTATCACTTAAATTACTACTAACTAAATAAATACATTTAATAAACAATATATACAATATTAAATAACCTCGAATAACCACAAATATCCATAGCACTTACGCAACAACAATATACGATATGATATACCCGTACATTATATACTCTTTATAAATACAATTGTCTTGAGTACCAGAAGTTCAAGCCATTACACGAAATTTTAAAATATAACAGTATTTCACATAAACACATTATAACAATAAACACACAATAAACAACCAAAAAAAAACACAATATTGGCGCTGTAGTTTACGAACCCGTGTCAACATAATCTTAAGTAAAAATAAATTCACGCGTACAAAAACAAATCTCTTAGGTCGAACACTCATCCACTAAAAAACCAATCTCCCAACTTACACACCCTTTCGCACTACCTTTTGGTCGAACACCCCTTTACCAAAATAAAGTAAACAGTCCTCCCGAGGTCGTATAACCCTTTCACCCAAATTTGCAGTTGTAAAAATTCTCTTGTTTCCCCAAAATCGTAAAGCAAAATCAAGATCTCAAATGAGCAACAAAAACTATAAATTAAATGAATTAAATGAGTGGAATCGCACCATTCAGCAGTAAATCAAATAAAACTCCAAGATCACCAACTCGAGCAAGCGAAAGGCTCAGAATAAAGTCAGAACCTAGCGAACTATACTCGAACATCATAAATCACTTAAATACCCAGCAAAAAATAACAAGCAACAAAAGTGCCCCCACAAATCAAAAACAAATTCAAACGAAAATCAACACAAGTCATACGACGGCACCAGCCAACAAAGAGGAAATCCAAGTGACAGAACCCCGAAACGAAAAATTAAAACCAAAAGCAAAACATCAAGCTAAAGAAGACGATCAAACACCACAGACGCTCGAAATCGCAAAACTTGTAACAACCAACAAACTCACAAATAATCCAAAAATGGACCAACAAAAGATTCAACAAAGTATTGCGAACTTTGTACCAGAATTCAATGGAGAGGGCACGAAACACCAAGCACACAACTTAACGAGATTCCTCGACACTGCCGACAGTATCTACGAAACCCTCACCACAGAACAGGAGCAAAAAATATTCGACCGATTGATCAAACTAAGACTGACAGGAGACGCATACATAAGGATCACTCACAGAAATGTCCAAAATTACAAAGAACTTAAGGAAATACTAGGAAACATGTATACAGAATTACACTCACTAGACGAACTAGAAAGGAGATTCAACAATATACAGCAGGCATACGGCGAAAGCATCAGAAATTACGGGTACAGGCTTCTTGAAGCCCTTGAGCAATACAAGAACGGCTATAGAACCAAGTACACTGCCAACAACATCGACGACACCTATCTAAAACACCTCAACACGAACTCCGTCCAATTATTCAAAAGAGGATTAAACAATACTATACTTAGGGAGAAAATAGCCACAATCAGAGCCAATAATGTAGATGAAATAATAAACGAGACAGAAGCCATTGAGAAGATGTTAGCCTGCACAACAAATACAGCACAGAACACAGCAAAACAGGCGGTCACATCATTCACACCAATAATTCAACAACAGAATACATACGGGAAGCCAGCAATCATCTGTAACTATTGCCAAAAAATGAATCACACTTGGGATGTATGCCGCACGAGGTTAAGCCATGAAAGAACGAACAGGTCACAACAATATTACACACACAACACAAACTATCAGAGAAACTACAACGCAACTAGACAACCGTTGAACACACACTATAATGCACCTACGCAGGAACAATTTAACAGAATAGCACAACCGCAACACGCATACCAACAATATCAAGACAAAACATCAAACCAGCAAATGCCGTCAACACAAAGCATGCCACAAGTCATCCCCAAATTCAATCACAATCAACAACAACAAACTCAGAATCAATTCACAACAGCAAACAGTCAGCAACAATATCAACCGAACCAACGCAGAAGCAATTTTGTACCAAAATACTGCTCACACTGTAAAGTAACAACGGGACACACCTTTGAAGAATGCCGCAATAAATTCTTCAACAGACAGCCAAATCAAAGGATCAATCAAAACAATCACACACCGCTTGATACCAACACGTTGACTGACACATTCAACAAAATGAGAATAAATACGATATTCCCGCAACAACCACAAAATCAATATGATTTAACACAACAAACGCAACCGGAAAACTACAACGGATCCGATCAGCCATAGGAGAGCCACTGACCTCGGATCCAATACAAACATATTTAATACAATCAACAGCATCAAAAAATGACCACGGACACACTCTCCAAATGGGTACTATCCCAGAAACCTATCTAAAAAATTTTCTCTCAAATGATCACACTAACTCACAAACAATTACACCAAATCCAAACAACGAACACACGAGCCCCAGCGCTCATAACTTAAATTATCAAGTACAAACAATTAACCACAAAATACAAGCCGCCGCTACAATTCCGGCGCAAACTCAACAAATACAAGCCGCCGCTACAATTCCGGCGCAAACTCAACAAACACAAGCCGCCGCTACAATTCCGGCGCAAAACCCACAAGCAAAAACCGTCGCTACAACGCCGACGCACAACTTAAACTCACACGCAAATAACCCACAAGCAAAAGCCGTCGCTACAACGCCGACGCACAACTTAAACTCACACGCAAATAATCAACAAACACAAGCCGTCGCTACAACGCCGACGCACAACTTCAACCCACAAACGATCAACCATCAATCAAAAGCCGTCGCTACAACGCCGACGCACAATTTAAACTCACACACAAACAATGAACAATTACAAACCGTCGCTACAATGCCGACGCACAACTCAAACTTACAAACAGTTAATCATCAACCAAAAGCCACCGCTACAATTTCGGTGCAAAACTTGACTCCACAAACAACCACTCAACAAACAAAAGCCGCCGCTACAACCCCGGTGCAAAACATAAACTTAACAATTACGAACTCACAAACAAATAAAACTCAGAACAGAACTGACAACACCAATCCAGAACAAAACAAATTCATCGACAAAATCTCACTATTCAAAAAATTAACATGCGAATTAATCTCAAAAATACAGAACACACTTGAAACTAACACACGAAAACTCTCATCTGAACTAAAACAAAACTTGTTACAAAAAACACATGACTTATCTCAAATAATAACAAAACACAAAAGTAACAGCAACCCCACACTAATACCAAGCTCTCCAGAAAATAAAATCACTCCTACCCTACCTAATCCAATCCCTAAATTGACAAAACCACTCACACATAACATCTTAGATCTCGACGAAACAGAATCAGACATACTACAACAACTATTATACCCAGACACTCAGTACACAGTAAATCTAGCGACAAACGACAATCTGACTCGCGATACCATCTCACCCATTATAAACAAACACAAAGTACACCTGTTAATTGATTCAGGAGCCGACTTGTGTATAATCAAAAAAAACTTTATCGATAAATTACAGATTGACCAAAACGATACTATAACATTAGCAGGAATAGGCACCGGCTCAATCAAAACACTTGGATCCCTAAACCTTAGTCTACAACTTAGCAATAGCTACCACATCTCACACAAATTCCACGTCGTCTCAAATGATTTCCCAATTACCGAAAATGGAATACTAGGCCGAGACTTTTTCGACAAGTTCCAAGTAAATATTTCATACAGCACAAGTACTATAAAACTACAACGTCACGTCATACCCTTTTCAAACAAGTTAAATAATAAAATATCGCTACCTAAAAGAAGCGAGACGATTGTACAAATTACAACCCCCACAAACCAACTCTCAATCTGCTCAGCCAAAGAAATTCAACCAGGCATTTTCATACCCCACTTACTAATCCAACCGACGAACTACAAAGCTAAAATACTAATCGCAAATACATTAACTGAAGACATACAATTGATAAACATAAAGCCAGAAATAGAACCAATAACAGAAGAACCACAATACCAACACATTACAAAGAAACCCGACAGTAGAAAAGAACAGATAGCACAGATAGTCTCAGCAAACCTAAACACAGACAACAATACAGAAGAAAACATGACGATATTAGAACTATGCCTACAGTATCAAGACATCTTCTTCTTGGAAGGAGACAAATTGACCACCGTAAAAGGCGTCCAACACAACATAAACCTGTATACGGACTCCAAACCCATCCACGTTCAACGCTACAGGCTTCCGCAAATGCACCGCGACGAAATCAATAAACAAGTTCACGAAATGCTAAATGAAGGGAAAATCCAACAAAGTTCAAGCCCTTTCAACAGTCCACTCCTCGCTGTACCAAAGAAACCAGGTGCAGACGGCAAACCGAAATGGCGAATAGTCGTCGATTTCAGAAAACTAAATGACATCACCATCGGAGACTCATTTCCCCTTCCTAATATTAACGACATTTTAGACCAACTAGGTCACGCCCAGTATTTCTCAACGCTGGACATGGCTAGCGGCTATCATCAAATTCAGATGAACCCAGCAGACTCATACAAGACAGCATTCAGTACAGATTATGGCCACTTCGAATTTACTCGAATGCCATTTGGCTTAAAAAACTCACAAGCCACATTCCAAAGAACAATAAACCATGTACTTAGAGGTTTCCAAGGATTAAAAGGTTTCATTTACTTAGATGATGTAATCATCTACGGAAAAAATCTAAACGATCATAATTCAAAATTACTAGAGGTATTTGAAATTTGCCGACAGAACAACCTCAAATTGCAATGTACAAAATGTCAGTTTCTTAGAAAGGAAATTACTTTTCTCGGTCATCTAATTACACCAGACGGAATAAAACCGAACCCCTCCACTGTAAACGCAGTTCAGAATTTCCCGACACCGCGAAATGTGCGAGAAATACAATCATTCCTAGGCCTTGCAAATTACTACCGCAGATTCATCCCGAAATTCTCAGAAATAGCTGAACCACTAACAAAACTCACCAGAAAAGGTACACCATTTCTATACTCTGAACAATGTAAAGTAGCTCAAGACACACTAAAAAATTGCCTAATAAACCCACCCATCCTAAAATATCCAGACATGGACAGACCGTTCACACTCACAACAGACGCTAGCGAATATAGCTTAGGTGCAGTTTTGTCACAAATATACCAGCAAGGAGAATTCCCCATAGCATACGCCAGCAGAGCGCTCGGCAAGTCCGAAAGAAATTACAGTACGATAGAAAAAGAAATGCTTGCCATATATTGGGCAATCAACAACTTTAGACCATACCTTTACGGAAAAAAATTTACAGTAGTGACAGATCACAAACCACTCACCGGAAATCTCACCAAAATTCCAAATCGCATACTCAAATGGAATTTAAAACTGTCAGAATATAATTTCGAAACTATACATAAACCCGGGAAATTTAACACAAATGCCGACGCCCTCAGCCGAATCAAACACCAAGAACAACTGTTAGTAATCACGCGAGCACAAAATAAAGCAAAAGACAATCAAGAGCAAGACAAAAACACAAGAACAAATTCCCCCTCTCAAACCAATAAAAACGAAACACAAAACACAATACTCACAGAAATAACAACAGAAACAAAAAACACAGTCAAGAAAACATACCCTAAAGAAACAATACTGAACGAAGCAAGCAAAACAAGAACACTAACAACACCACAACAAGGTAACGCCCACGACTGGAACCGAACAAATCAAAAAGACACAAAAATAGAGATTGTAACCGACATTAAAAAACGACACCAAATATTAGACGAATACCACAACCTCCCTTTAGGTGGCCACGCAGGTACATGGAGAATGTACAAAAGAATAAAAATGCTCTACTATTGGCCAAAAATGTTAATCGACGTTAACAGATTCATTAGGAAATGTACATTGTGTAAAAGGAACAAAAATCACAGAAGGACCAAAATGCCACTACAAATAACAGACACTTCGACTCACCCATTTCAACGAGTAGCTTTCGACATCGTAGGCCCGTTGCCAATGACAGAAAACTGCAATAACTTCTTACTGACATTCCAAGACGATTTGACAAAATTCTCAGGCGCCATCCCTATACCAAATCAAACAGCAAACACAGTCGCGAAAGCACTATGTGAATATTACATTACTAAATACGGAATACCAGAGAAAATACTGACTGACCAAGGAAGCAACTTTATGAGCAACACGTTCAAAGAATTGTGCAAACTACTAAAACTTAAACACATAACGACGACATCTCACCATCCACAAACAAACGGAGCACTAGAAAAATCACATAATACATTAAAAGAATATCTGCGATCCTTCACGGAATTAGATAAAAATAACTGGGACGAAATGTGCCACTACGCCATATTCGTTTACAATACCACACCGCATACTACTACAAACTTTACCCCACATGAACTTATATACGGACGACCAGCACTAATCCCTAGTGCAGTACAAAAAGAACCCGAACCCGTTTACAGTTATGACGATTACGTAAATGAATTAAAAGCAAGACTACGCATCGCACACACGGTAGCACGAGAACGAATCATACAAAAAAAACAACAGACAAAGATGTACTATGACAAAGACTCCAAACCCCTGACGTTACAACCCAATGATACAGTTTGGCTAGCTAATGACAATAAGAAAAACAAACAAGACGCACGATGGTTAGGTCCATACAAAGTGATACACATAGACTCACCGGTCAACACCACAATCGAAGTTAACAAAAAACACATAAAAGTCCATAACAACAGATTAATCAAACAAAATTATTAAACTAACAACTCAATTACCCTTACAGGAAATACAATGACCATCTATAACATAATATTACTATCAACAATAACGACCCTAGTACAAACAGAGTTACCTTTCACCCACCAGAAAATAAACAATAATACAAATAGAAGGAAACTCTAAAACAATAAAAATTGAACACCAACAACAAACAGAAGTACCAACAAACGATGTAGAGGCTTCATTGAAACACTTACGACACCACAACGACACAGAAAATATAAAAGCAAATCCATAGACTTACACTTAACAGAAATTTCCACATGCCAAAACATAATAGATACTTTAGACGGAAATATAAAAATTTGCCAACTGACACAACCAATCAACACCTCCAAAACAAGAGAGATGAAGAGTCAAGAAAAATGAGGAAAAACAACCCAATAAAACGCAACCCCCGCAAAACGCAAAAAAAAATAACAACCACAACCATACTGCCAGAACACGTCACTACCTGGTATCACCTGAAATATCCAGAAGAAAAGAAAAAGGCTGAAGCAGCGGAAAAACTAAACTTAAGAAAATACAATTGGCTCGCGAGAAATAAAATACCCGCGTATCCATGGCCAACATGGGATGAAAATAAAATGAAAAAATTAGAGATGGACGAATTCTAAACACATCTCAAAAACAAATAGTTTTTTCTTCAATGAACCCACACCAAAACTAACACTCAGGGAAGAACAAACTATGAACACAAAATCATTAGACAAGCAATTAACCATAATTTTAAAAGAATATTTTTTTTTACCAATTATAAACCTAGCATAAGTACAATCTTCCAAAGGAACAAAAAACCTAAAATTATTAACAAATTAAGAAATTAGAGACTAAATATAAGAAAATAAACAAAAATTTTACTATATTAGAGTATAAAAAAAAGTAAGAATTTCTATAGACATTAAGCACACAAGAAAATAACAACAACAAAAAAAAAAAACCTCTTTTAACCACATAAATATTAAGAAAACACACACATGAATTTAAATACTGAATACACGAAAATCACTTATTTCATGCATACACAAAAAAAAAAAAAAAGAAATTCCATTCATAAAAGTAAAACAAAAAATATTTTCACAGTAAAATTTATTAACATATCATACAAAGAAAAACACACACATAAATAAAAATATTATATAAGAAAAAACAAAAATGGCTTCACTCAAAAATATTGCACACACAATGAAAACCTTACTTAATAAAATACATACTTTTCATATTTCTAATTATACATATAAAACAACACAATATTGTCATCAAAACATATGCATACGTAAAAACACATAACTGTACAAAATGAGCATCATAAAAAACAATACTACGTTGCATAAAATTATACAATAAAATTTCTCATAATAAACGTACATTTTCAAGGCTGATAATAAGCAAAATGGTAATATGATATATGTAAACAAACGAACGACTGTAGGTCAAGGAACAGCAAAATACACAATAACGGCACGCGACAAAAAGACAACACCGAAGCAAGAAAAATAAAAACGGGAAATAAGATACAACCACATGTAAATCAAGGTCTTTAAGACACAGCTGGAAACTAAAGACAATAACCTAAAAAAAAAATATATAATAACAAATAACTTATTACTCTACACAAATTAAATACACGTATAATATCGAATAGAAAAATAATAACACTTGATAACCTAAACGAACAATATCAGAACATACAGAACAAAATACAAGACCAGAGAAACGGAACAACGACAGCATTAAAAACCGGACAAAACTCATCTCAGAAAACACACAAGCAGCACAACGAACTTCAAATCACCACGTCAACGAAACAAACCAAGGCACATATACATATATATCATATTAGCAAAAATTTTTTCAACAACCTCAAAATTTTAGCTTTTTCCAACGGGGGAAGTGTTGAGGAATAACCACCCCAAACAACACATAAATCTATTAACATTTCAATCAACATGCCAATCATAAACAAACAATGTTCTAATTTCTCTGTTCCCACGCGCAACACACAAAAACACGTGTGCGTAGAAAATTTGAGAAAATCACAAACGTTAAAAACAAAAAACCGTACACATGAGAAAAAATGTAATTTCATGCAAATTAAAATCC
Source organism: Nephrotoma guestfalica (assembly GCA_963691935.1). Classification (NCBI taxonomy): domain Eukaryota; kingdom Metazoa; phylum Arthropoda; class Insecta; order Diptera; family Tipulidae; genus Nephrotoma; species Nephrotoma guestfalica. Next base: position 158,041,603 of record OY829913.1, read on the forward strand.
AAACAAATTATTAATTTGTTGACCCAAAACCCAATTAAAAATTTTTTAAAACAATTTAAATGTGTGACACAAAAAATTTACGAGTGGAAAACTACCACTCAGCACCATTTCGAAACAAAAAACAAAACTAAAAATAAATAAAGACCTATAGTATATAAGCCAAAAATTTGTAAAATGTAGAATAGTCAATAAAAGTTCTGTGTGCAAATATTAAATATAGTCAATCAAAGTTCTGTGTGCAAATATTAAAGATAGTCAATAAAAGTTCTGTGTGCAAATATTAAAGATAGTCAATAAAAGTTCTGTGTGCAAATATTAAAGATAGTCAATAAAAGTTCTGTGTGCAAATATTAAAGATAGTCAATCAAAGTTCTGTGTGAAAATATTAAAGGTAGTCTATCAAAGTTCTGTGTGAAAATATTAAAAGTAGTCAATCAAAGTTCTGTGTGAAAATATTAAAAGTAGTCTATCAGTAAAATCCGCAATTCATTAAAAATAGTTAAATAGTTATCTCGTTACTTAGAATACAGTAGTAAATAAAAGTTTGTTATAAAAGAATATTTACAAGTGAATTTATTTTAATCAACCCTCGATACAACAATTGACAGCGCTTTAGTCAAGACTATAATCAGGTAAGAATTCAGTATTACATCATAAAAATCTATTATATTTATTATATCACAATACATTCACTATTTAATTATCACTTAAATTACTACTAACTAAATAAATACATTTAATAAACAATATATACAATATTAAATAACCTCGAATAACCACAAATATCCATAGCACTTACGCAACAACAATATACGATATGATATACCCGTACATTATATACTCTTTATAAATACAATTGTCTTGAGTACCAGAAGTTCAAGCCATTACACGAAATTTTAAAATATAACAGTATTTCACATAAACACATTATAACAATAAACACACAATAAACAACCAAAAAAAAACACAATAGCGTCAAGTGCGTGAGAAGAGATTAAAAACTTTTATATTTGTATTTATTTTGTGGTTAGTTTTTGTAAAGAAAAACTTTTATTCTCCTGCGGTAAACAATAAATATATTAAAATTTAAAAAAAAATGGAAAAATTCGGTAAGTTTAGTTAAAATAAATTTAATTAATTATTAGTTATAGCTAGAAAAGTACATTAAATCAATAGTTCCTACTGTAATTTTAACGGCACTGAAATTTTAAAAATTTAAATCTTGAAAATCTTAAATCTTAATTATTTGATAGTTGTAAAACAATCGAAGCTACTTATCCGATTATTGCGAAATAATTGCAAACATTGTATTATTGTTTATTGTAAAATTTTGGTACCGAGTAAAAATAGTGCGGTTTTCATGTCGTCCAGAAGAATTTATTTCTCAATAAAATGTATTTACTTCGAAACACAATATTAATAATACAAAATTTTATTATATTTTAGGTAACAAAACAGTTCTGGTTCTGGAGAACGTCATCGTCCAAACGACAAGCGACTTACAACAGGCTTCACAATTTTTTTTTCGAATTTTAATTGCCGGACATCGAATATGAAGGTAAAATGTTATTAACTGTCGGTTTTTATTTCTGTTCATTTTTATAGGCCATATGGCTTTTGCTCGAAACGTTTTTTTTTAAATAAAATAATAATAAAAACTAAGATTGTTGTATTATTTCACAATTAATTTTTGCTAAGCAACTGATCTAAGAAAACAAAATTTTGATTGAGTGGTTTTATTGCGTAAGTAAGTATACTTCACCGAATTATAGATTAATTGATGGTTTTGTGCAGACACCGAGTTATTTATATATATATAAATATACTCGTATATATATATATATATATATATATATATATATATATATATATATATATATATATATATATATATACAGGGTGTCCGCCGCGAAGGTATACTACTTTGTTTTGCCGCAATTTAGGCGAATATTAGTATTGACAGTTCATACTTGACAGTCGTGAAGTAGACACGTGGCAAATTTATTATGGAAAATTATTCGATAAACCATCGTGTTTTAATCGTTAAAACATTTTATCAAAATCAATCATCGATTACTGTGACGATGAGAAAGTTACGTGAAATTTTTGGGAGAAACAACGTGCCAACAAAACGCACTATTTATCGTGTAGTGAATGATTTCGAAGAAAGAGGGTCTGTAAGTGATAGGCCCAAGCAGGGGCCACAACGTACTGCAAGATCGGCTGAAAAATTACTGCTGTTCAAGAAAGTGTTCAAAACAATCGATGAACCTCAATTCGACGCCGTGCTCAGGAGCTTGGTCTTCAAAGAACAAGTTTGGCCACAATTTTGCACAAGGATTTGCATTTGTTTCCATTTAAGATTCAGTTGATACAAGAACTTCTTCCACAAGACCATTTACGCCGCCGTACATATGCCAATAGGATGTTATAGCTCGCCCATGACAACCCCGATTTTCATGAAAAAATCATAATGAGTGACGAGGCACATTTTCATTTAAATGGATATGCGAATAAACAGAATAGTCGGTTCTGGGCAATGGAAAACCCTCACATTATTTATCAGTCACCTTTACATCCATTAAAAGTGGCAGTCTGGTGTGCAATTTGGTCAGGAGGAATCATTGGACCTTACTTCTTTGAAAATGAAAACGGCGTAACGGTAACTGTGAATGGGGAGCGATACCCTGATATGATTGAAAACTTTTTAACGCCACAACTGCATACTTTGGGCTTGATTAACATGTGGTATCAACAAGACGGTGCCACATCGCATACAGCCAGGATTACAATGGAATTACTGCGAGAACTCTTTCCATAACAAGTTATTTCAAAAAATGGTGATGTTGATTGGCCTCCACGGTCGCCTGATTTGACTGCTCCGGACTTCTTTTTGTGGGGATATCTAAAAAGCAAGGCTTATGCAAACAAATCAGAAACGCTTGAGCAACTCAAACAAAATATTCGTGATGAAATTAATGAAATACTGCGTGAAATGTGTGAGAATGTAATGAAAAATGTGCTCAAAAGGGCTCACATTTGTGAGGCTAACAAAGGCGGACATTTATCTGATATTGTATTCCATACATAATTGCCGACATTAAATAAAACATTTATCAATATAAGATCTCTTTCATTTAATCAAAAATCATAAACAAACAAAGTAGTATACCTTCCCGGCGGACACCCTGTATATATATATATATATACATATATATATATATATATATATATATATATATATATATATATATATATATATATATATATATATATATATATATATATATATATATATAATATATATATATATATATATATATATATATATATATATATATATATATATATATATACGAGGGCGGATTGAAAATGAAACTACCTAGCGCTAGATGGCAGCACAAACACAAAAATTTTTGTTTTTTAGAAATTACGATCTGTCAAACGTCAGCTGTTAAAATTTCACCCAAATTCATCAATTAGTTTATTTGTTGTAGTCGTTTGAAGTAAGCAACTTTTGTGTTTCTTGAAAAATGGAAAAAAACGAATTTCGTGCAGTGATTAAACACTATTATTTGAAAGGGAAAACGGCGAAAGAGACAAAAGAAAAGCCCGATAAACATTACGGTGAGTCTGCTCCGTCAGATTACATGGTAAAATATTGGATTGCTGAATTTAAACGCGGCCGAAGAAGCACTGCAACAATACCATCAACAGGAAGGCCAAAAGAGGTGGTTACTGAAGAAAATATCAAGAAAATCCTCGATATCGTTATGAATGAAGTTGCGTGAGATTTTTGAAATGGTAAACATATCATATGAACGTGTGTTCAACATTTTGCATGAACATTTGCATATGAAAAAGCTATCGGCAAGATGGGTGCCGCGTTTGCTCAGTGTCGGGTATAGGGTTATCCAATTCAAGCTTGATAAAGTAAACTTAAAAAAACACACAAAATATTCGGAATGTATTGTAATTTTTATTTCATTTTACAGATTGATCCTTGCCATTTTTAGTTAAACAAGATATCATTCAAATGTCCTCCACGGGACTTCTTACAGGCCTTGATTCTTTTGCGGTAATTTTCAATGACTTTTCGGCACATTTCGGGCGGTATCTCGGCCATTACCTTACGAATATTAGTTTTCAATTCGTCAAGAGTTTGAGGATTGTTTGCGTAAACACGATCTTTCGCGTAGCCCCACAAAAAGAAATCCAAAGGCGTTAAATCACAGGATCTTGGAGGCCAATTGACATCAGCCATCAGAAAAATGAGCTTCATCACTGAAGAAAATTTTGTTCGAAAAATCAGCATCGACGGCCTGTTTTTCCAACACCCAATTTGCGTATGTTAAATGCTCCATATTCTTAAATGGCAGAATGTCAACTAAATAAATGACAGCGTACTTGACGTTTATCTTTGACAGATGTCGGTATACAGATTTCTACTTTATCAACCTCGAATTGGATATATATATATATATATATATATATATATATATATATATATATATATATATATATATATATATATATATATATATATATATATATATATATATATATATATATATTATATATATATATATTTAGGTGCGTTTAGCACCCGCCACTGTATTTGTTGTATTTGATCCAATTCAATTGGACAATTTGTTCGGAACTCTCGCATTTGTTCAATTTCTTCATTTGCATCGTATGCGAATGTCATACGCGATAGTTCCGTCTCTTGTGGCTCCATATCAGCTTGATTATGAAAATCAGCATCCATAAATCCATTATCATTGTCGCTGTCATCTAAATTTATGTTACTATCATCTGATTGCAGCATTCTGAAAATAAAAAGATCGATCGTTATAGAGCAATTCTTTACTTAGATGTTTCCAGCCAAATACGTACTTGTTCATGTCGCACAGCTTATCACTAATACTAAATTCATCTGGTGTATTATCCCAGTACGGATTATTGTAATCAAATAATGTTTCCGAGTTATTCGATTCCAGCGTATTTAGAAAAGCTCCATTCGAACTATTCATATCGCTAAACTTGGATTTTATATCGGCAAATACGGGATCCAAGAAAGATACCGTATCTAGTTTACCATTTATCGTTCCTTTACATTTTGTTACGGTTGAATTTAGTTGACGTCGCTTTTTTGCTTTAGCCTTGGTCCTTGCTTTTGGATCCTGCACATCATTACTATCCTCGCTAATTCTGATTCTAATTTCCATCACCGCCTTTTTTATCGCCGACATTCATACGAGATAAACCTCCAGAACATTCAAATCACTTCGTTGTGCACGATAGCAACCCGGTAACCATAAATTTTACTCGATACTTCCAATGAGGCACAAACTGCTTTGAAATGTTTGACATATTTACGATGGCCTGTAACCAAATAAGCCAATGTATCGATTAAATTTGTATGAAATGCATTCTCTTTGTTGATTTTTAACGAATATATAAAACACAGATTAATTTGCAGCCAAGCGATCTTCAATCATCACCATTTACATTGTCCATAAACTGTTGCAAACAAACTTTCAACTCTTCATTATTGTCCAGTACCGAAACATTTACACTAGGTACTCGCACTACTGGTCACCGATCTACTTCGTCGTCTTTCCTCTTCATCGTCATTCTACAAAAGAAACACAAAACAAATTAGGTCATTTAATGAAATTCACGATCAAATCTAGCTCGTTTACTGTGGGCAACGGAGTTTTGAATATGAAATGACGTTCGAGAGGACGCTTTCGTTGGAGTAACCATTATAAGTATCACACAGCAGCACTCAAATTTTTAACTTAATACCTTATTCACTAGATTTATTATTGTGTACAACTACATATTTTTGTTAAATTTATCTAATTTATTACGTAATTTGTTTGGGTTTTAAAATATTTAAGAAATTTTTATGTTTGAGCAATAACAAATAAATTAATTTGAGGTTAATTTACGAACTTGTCAAACATTTCTCCTCCATATTTTATAGCAGAATACTTATTAGATATTTTCGTGAATTAACCAAATTAATTAAACAACAATATTTTGTGTTCATCGCCAAAATGATATTAATTTGTTTACTAATTTTTAGGATATAAAATAATTGTCAATTATTAAAAATAAAGATTTTTAGTTATTTATTTAAATAATTTAAGGTTAGTTTTTGTTGATTTCAAAATTTCCCCAATTTTTTCTACCATAAAATAAAAATGTTGTGTCTCAGTCGCTCTAATGTACATTTTAGTTCTTGTCTTTGTCCGATGTTCAGCAAAATTTTTCTGTTTTCTCCATGGAATAGCGCCATAAATATAAGTCCTGCTCTAATTCTCATTGACAGATACCTATATAAAAATAACTACCGAAGAATGTGTTGGTTATACTACAATCCAATGTAAATTTGATTTTTTTTTCATTTTCTGCACAAACACATTATACTTAGTTAATTAAAAAAAAAATTACGATAGAAAAAAAAAACTTACCAATACATCTTTAATTAGTTATTGTTTATTTCACATGTGTGGAGTTAGCAGGACTCATATTTAAGTAGATTCTGGTTGGTGTGCTAAATGAAATATAAATCAAAAAAGGGACAAAATATTTGGAGGATTTTGATACGGTAAAAATCAAAAACTCTTCAATGAAAAGGAAAAAAATGTATGTTATATCGGTTTTAAATGGTCGCAGTAAACAACTTTTATACATACTTGTGTTTTGTATTAATTATGTATTTCCTATATATACTGATTTGTCCAAATTATTGAGTTTTTATATGTGTGTACTATACGGATGATTAAAATACCAAACAATTTTAGAAATTAGTGTTTTTTGGAGAAAATGTAACAATAAATGCATACTGATATCATAGCTTGAAGCCATTGGGCGCTTTCAGCTCCGCCAACATGTTGACGATACTAATCAGTATCAAAAACTGCGATACATGTTGCCATCATAAATGTGACCTGAATGAAACAAATTGTTCACTTGTCAATTTTTTTTTGTTTTAACAAAAATTTTCTATCGTGTTGTAATTGTTATCACTAAAATTTTTAGTTTGGTTTTACATAGTTCTATAATTGGTTAAACTTGTTTCACTAGTTCTTGTGAGTATGAATACATTTCGTTTATTACTAATAAAAAGTTTCATGATTGATAATTATATTTTAGGCACCTACACAAAATGAATAATAATTTATTATTGAACTTCCTGCAATTCAGCGAAACTGAAAATGTTTGTGTAGAATCAATAATGGAAGTATGTGAAATAGCATTAGAGACCCCAGACATGGCACAAACGCGCGGTGGGCCTCCAATTAGAATCAAAAATTATTTTGAGGTTATAATTCCGCAATACAATTTTGACGACTTTTTTAAACACTTTCGTATGACGAGATCCACATTTGAGGTAAACTACTCTGAAAGCTTGTGATAGTATGGTTTAAATTGACAAGTTTTATTTATTTTAGAAACTACATACCATTTTACGAGAAAAGTTGGGTGAAATGGTAAAGTTCCAATAGAAAAAAAAATATTATTCACGATATGGTTTTTAGCAAAGGAAGAATGCTTCATGTCCACGAGCGACAGATTTGGCATTGCCTTAAGCACGGCACATTTCGTGTTTGTACAAATAATAAAAGAAATTTCAAATTTAAAAGGAATTTATATTCTGTTTCCTAATTCTTCGAAGCAATTAGAAATTTCAAACGTGAGCAAGGGTTATTATAATTTAAAATTGTTGTTTAAAATGTTATGTGTTTTATTCTTATAGGAGTTTAAAGCGCAGACTGGTATTCCTGGTGTAGTAGGTGCAATTGACGGGTCGCACATCCAAATAAAGCAGCCCCCAGGAAATTCTGTGGATTTTTATAATAGTAAATCATTTCATTCGATAGTCCTTCAAGGTAACAAGATACATTTAAACTATAGTTTCTCAAGTAGTCCTAATTTGCAAATATCTTCTTTTGTTTTAGCTATTTGTGATAATAATTATAAATTCACAGATATTTACGTTGGCAGCCCAGGTAAGATGCACGACTCACGTGTATTTAAGAAAAGTCCGATATATGCCAAATTAACGGAGAGCGATGAACCCCTTCTAAACGAATCTCGTCATATAATCGGTGACACCGCTTACCCAAATACCACTTATTTGGTTACTCCCTTCAAACAGAATGGACATCTTACCAGAGCACAATAAAATTATAACTTTAAAATTAGTGCAATGCGATCATGTGTTGAACGGTCTTTCGCGTCATTGAAGTCTAGTCACCAACGAATTAATGAAACGATAACAGCCGCTTGTGTTCTTCATAATTTTATTCTCGATAATGACGTTTTTCCTGGGGACGAATTTATCGAATACGAAGGCACCGATTCTGCGGATCATGTTGAGTTCGTAAATGATGGTATTGCGATTCAAACTTGAAAAGAAATTTTTTATTAAGTTTATGCACTTAGGGACATATAAAACACTTTTTGTATATTTTTTAATAAAGAAAATTTATTTGAAATAAAAATAAAATAATAATTTCGCCTACACGTATTTATAAAAAAAATTCATAATTGCAGGCCAAAGTAATCACATTTCTTTTCCATTACATATCACTTCAATATTTCATCAGTCATGTTTGTTTAAATTTAAAATCTCTGAAGGTCGATAATTTGCTGCAATAGCCTATTTCGGTCCTCGTGAATTTTTGAATTTTTCTCGATATTATCGATCAGTCTATCCATTTTGACCAACTTTGCCCGTTCTATTTCCAATTGTTCTTGGCGATAATCTTTGATAGCTCGTTTTCTAGAAGAAAAGCCCGGTGAACTCGCCGAAATTTCAAACAACCCCAAAACTTCTGTATCAACACATCCATCTTCATCCATAGATGACATGGTTACGCAACTATTTATTGCCCGGTCGTCACTAAAAATTTCATCAAAAGTGTCGAAATATTCCCAGTTAATCCGACCACTGCCCGTTCGGTTGTTTTTGTCTTTGATGTCGGTGTATGTTTTCTTTAAGTTGCGAAATTTACGGTCTAATAAATCTAATGAAATATCATAGCCGAAATCAAGAAATTTCATTTTTATTTCTAACCATAAGTCTTTCTTTTTCTTTTTGGGATCTCTAAATTGAGCTTTTCGTGATTTATATTCGTCAATTATCAATTGAGTGGATTCTTTCGTCCATTTAAAAGAGGCTAAAAGGGGGAAAAATATAAATAAGATGCGCTTACATTTGAGGTTATGTATGTTCATCATACATAATCGAAATATTATACTTACTCTGATTCTCCATAATATATTGTAGGATTTGGATAAATTTTATATTAAAAATTTCAATAATATGTTCTATTGAAATATAAAATTATATATTTTGATTTTATTATTTAAAAATAATTTGAAACAAAGTCAAATATATAAATGATGGCTGAATGTATCGACACCAATTCGCTGATGGAAAAAGTGACATTTAGCTCAACAGTGTTGGATTTTTTTTTGATGTATTGGTCGCGTTCAGAACTCAACATGTTGATTTTGCTTAACATGTTGCCAACAGTTGGTGGACCTGAAAGCGCCCATTCAATGAGATTAAAAAATTCTTCATCTTCATTCAATGGATCAGTTTGCTTTGCTGTAGAAGTTAATTTGGATGTTGTGAGATTGGAAATATCAGCTACATTCATGTATATTGTAGCTGCTGCAGGCATGTCATTGCACATACAATTGTATGCCTTCAAGCTATGATATCGGTCTTACTTATAATTAGTGACTCCCATTAGAATAATTAATCCACTAGAAGAAGAAGTCTTTGTCGAATATCCCACAGCAATGCAAGTAGATGTAGCTATAAGTAGATAGAAAAATGGAAATACACCCAGTTTTAACGGAATACCGTAGAATTTATTCAGCTCGGATTCACTACTCTTGCGTCAAATCTGTTCCATCTCATCATCGCTATTTGGTACCAAGAAGTGCTACTATACGATTGGAAGATCGCGCTATATGTCCGCTGCACAAAACAGGCGACCGTCTTAAATGTGGAAACTATTGTCGCAAAGCCCTATTGAACACTTCCTGCACAGTGTTTATTTACCAGAATCATCCAATGTTTCACCATGACGATGATTTTGGAAAAATGTTGGGAATACAATCTAAACAAACATCAACTATAAATAAATTTTTTTGCAGGCTCTATCAATTAAAGCCCGAATTGCTACCAGACACAGAGTTCTACGCTCAATCAATGTTATTGCGATCTAAACGTCTATCTCAGTCGTGCTGGCTCGCCCTTTTTAAAGTACTCATAAAATATATGCTGGCTTTCGGAAGCGAGAGCTGGGCCCTGACCTCTAATGACTGTATAATGTTATCTACTTTTGAAAGGAAGGTAATTTGTTACATCTTTGGTTCAATTATAAAGTTGCGGAAACTGGATATCGAACCTTATGAACCACGAGATGAAACAACTTCTCGGAGGCAGCGATATCGATGGGTTAGATGGTTGGGCCACGTTGGAGTGTATCCACAACAACACGTGATAAATAAAGTGTTCCAATAACAACCGAATCGAATCCTACAGATGTAGGATGACAGTCCAGGCTGTAAAATTCATTCATAGGTTGTAAAAACTAGGGAGATTGAGATACGACGTAGAAGCTATTTCAACAATTTTTATCAGTTGTCGTCTCTTCGACATCCATCCTACAAAGCAGGTCTTGCAATTAAAATTTAAATCTTTACCGACTTTTAAATTTCCCCAAAAAAACTATTGAAATTTTCAAGACCTATCGATATTTAAAATCGGTAAACAAATTAAGATTGAATAAAAAATAAAGCTTTTTATATCATAAATTGATTAATAAAATCTTTTAATAGAAGTAAATCAGAAAATTTGATAAATTCTTTGCGAGGCTCCTTTAGCATTTGATTGAAATTGAACGTACAACGAATGTAGATTTTTACACTACCTTTATAAAAATGACTTCTATTTTACAAAAATGAAAACTTAAAGTAGAAAAATTTTTAAAGTTGATTTTGTTTACGATTAATACAAACGGTTGGTTTATCTATTATCTACACATGCTTTCTTATAAACGTAATCGTACGAGTATGTCTGCATTGCGCTTGTTTTACAAAATTAAATAAAATAGCTAATTGTTCATTTAAAATAGATAAAGAGTTAAATAATTATGCATTTTGTTATTAATTATGCACTGTGTCTATTACCATAAATTATATGTGTAAAAAAGGACAACAACAATTGTAATAAATACGCAGGCGCAAAACAAATACAATGGTCAATGAAACTTTGAATAGTATACATATAAATATAAGAAGGATCGAGCGCAAATAATAAACATGTTATTTTGATATTTTTGTTTTTGACCATACTGAAAACAAATATAGGGTGTTTCAACAGGTGCGCTTCAACTTTTTTCCGATAGGGACGGCGAACGACGCCATATTTTTTATTAATCTTTTGTCATTTGAAAACTTCATTAGTATACATTTCATCATGGAACGCTACACACGTGAACAGCGATTGCAAATCGTGCAAATTTTTTATCAAAATAATCGTTCTGTCGAATAATCGAAAAATCATCTTCAGCGATGAGGCTCACTTTTGGCTAAATGGATTTAATGGAACAAGCAAAATATGCGTTACTGTGCAGGAAGCAACCCACACGTGATTCATGAGGCACCGTTGCATCCCGAAAAAGTCACTGTTTGGTGCGGGTTACATATTTTTTCATCGACGATAACGATCGCCACGTTACTGTTAATGGAAATCGATACCGCGATATGATAAACGATTTTTTTTGGCCGCAATTGAATGGAATGGACTTGGACGACTTGTGGTTTCAACAGGACGGGGCTACATGCCACACAGCACACGATACAATCGCGTTATTGAAGACTAAGTTCGATGAGCGTGTTATTTCGCGAAATGGGCTCGTCCAGTGGCCGCCGCGCTCGTGTGATTTGACACCTCTAGATTATTTTCTTTGGGGTTATGTGAAGTCATTGGTCTATGCCAATAAGGTCATATCATTTAGAGAAAATTATTAATTTAATTTAAAATTAAAGTGATAATATAAAAATAATTTCCTCTAAGCTAATTCCTATTTTTTTTTTTCCAAAAAACAGAAAACTAACGTTGGAGAAAGACAAAATCTAAAAATCTGTAAACGTTAAGGGTATTTATTCAACCAATATTAAAATACGGACACTACTCGCAAACAAACACAATAACACCAGTATATCGATTTTGTCCCGTGAGTTACTCATTTAAAGTGAGTGAAGCAAAATATATCGAATACGTATACACTGTATAATACTTGTCTTTGTATTTGTATTTTTCTTTTGTTTGTATTTGTGTCATTTTTATGATGGACAGTACCAAAATAACGCGATCCGGGTGAATCGGTTTAATTGTTATGGTGCTTATTTCCTGTTATCAACACATTACGTCTGCTCACGAGCTGTGTAGTGTCATTATTTAACATGCTAATGTATTTTATATTTTATATATTTTTTTATAAAAAATTAATTTTATATGTTAATGTTATATGTTTAAATTTTATAAATAAATTTAATTTAAATTTCATAAATTTTAAAAATAAAATATTAATTATAAAAAATATTTAAAATACATAAATATATAAAAAGTAACACTATCTTGTAAATGCGGATTCAGTGTTGCGTTAGTTTGTCTTTTCATTCGTTTAAAGAATTTTTTCGACCAACGATATTGTTCTAAAATGACGAATTTTTCTTAATTTTTCAAACAACACAAAAATATAGCGTTTACAGTGGTTAACCCTTTGAGTGCCATAGTAATCAAAAATCTCATCAAGGGTTAATAGAATAAACAAAAAACAATGACACGTGGTTTGCATGTGTATAGTAAAGCAAACCAATTATACGCGCGTCACTAACTAACATAAACATAAATACTACTACTATATCTTTCCGGTTACACTCATTGGGCCTATTTAGACGTGTATGCACTACATGATGTATTTTCCTCGCCTCTTACCTCTTCGCCTATAAACTTATTTTGGAGTTGGGATATTTGTGTTGCGGAGAGGTAAGAGGCGAGGAAAATACATCATGTAGTGCATACACGTCTAAATAGGCCCATTTTTCGTTTCACACATTTTGGGACAAAATCGATACACAGATTTGTACATTTCACCGCACAAAAATTTAAAAATTTACAGAGAGCAATATTAACTTAAATAAGGATACGTTTAGTTTTTTAATACAATTTTTAAATAAATAATCAACAATTTTGAAAAGGAATAATCGTTAAGCTGTTCGAAATCGAAAATTTTAAAATAAATAAAATGTTACACCAAAGGTACTAACAGATAACCAACAATTTGTTTTTATAATGTCAAATTCTTTGGAAGAAATGAAATGTGATCAATTATTTTGTGATCCAAAGAACACGAAAAGAAAAAATGGTTTGTTTACATTTGTTTAAAGGGAAATTAAAGCAAACAACAAGAAAAATCTGTATTAACAAATTAACTTTTATTTTATACGTAACAAAAAAACACTTTTAATTACACCAAAGTCACTTTAAATTACAAAAAATTAGTATTATTTATAATATTTAACGCACGTCAAAATACAAACACCAAATTATAATACACGTTTTGACATTGACGTGTCATATTGTTTTGATCTCAAAACAAATCATCCAAAAATTTGGGATTTTGAAATTTGATCACAAATCAAAAAAAAATCTATTATTTTCTTCGAAAGAACATGAGAAGGTATTTTTGATCAATATTTTTTGATTATAATCAAATTTTTTTGATCTTTCTTCTTCCAAAGAATTTGACATACGTTTCTATGCGAGAGATATAATACTGTGGGCAAGAAATAGTAAGACTTTGTTCATAATTTTGAAATTCTTTTTTTATTTCTCCAAGTCTATTTCGTCCCCCTCAAAGTAGTCCCCCCAGCCTCAATACACTTGTGCCAACGTTTATTCTAATCCTCGAAACAGTTGTTAAAGTCAATTTCCGGAATAGCCTCCAATGAGCGTAGTGATTCACGTTTAATGTCTTCAATTGACTCAAAGCGGTTTCCCCGGAGCGGTCGTTTAAGTTTGCTGAACAGCCAGAAGCCACACGGAGCTAAATCAGGCGAATACGGTGGTTGCGCAACGATATGGGTGGAATTTTTGGCGAAAAAATCACGTAAAACCAATGCAGTATGAGAAGGTGCAATATCGTGGTGCAAAAACCAGAATTGTCGACCCATAATTCCGGCTTTTTTTACGAATAGCTTCGCGCAAACGACGCATAACACTCAAATAATATTCCTTATTGATAGTTTGGCCGGTCGAAAGGAATTCGGAATGCACCACACCACACCTCGATAATCGAAGAAAACTGTCACCATCACCTTGATTTTTGACTTGCTTTGACGTGGTTTTTTCGACTTTTGGCACGATATTCGGCCGATTGATCGTTTGTTTCCGGGCCGTAGGCATAGATCCAAGACTCATCGCCAGTTATAATACGTTTCATGACATCCTGGTAGTCGGAAAGCATTGTTTCAAAGACGTCAACGCGACGCTGTTTTTCCAAACAAATTGAGTGATTTTGGAACAATCGTGCTTTCACTTTTCTTAGGCCCAAATCATCTTTCAAAATGGTTTTCACTGATCCTTCCGATATTTCAACGATGCCATTAAGGCCTCCGACTGTTAATGTCGATTCTCGAGCACCAATTCCTTGATTTTATTAACGTGTTGATCATCAGGTGATGTTGATGGCCGTCCTAGACGTGGTTCGTCGTTAACACGTTCTCAACCCTCGCGACATACAATTATCACCGAAGGCCTTTTGCAACATTCTGAACGTTTCGGCACGACAAAATTGATTCCGCACACAAAATTTAATGGAACTTCTTTGTTGAATAATTTCACTCATTGTAAAAATCGCCGAATGCACTTTTTGTACTTCAGAAAGACAAGCGTATACTAAACACTAATGATTATTTTTATGTGACATTTGGCACAGATGTCACTGACAGTCATACCAACATAGAAAAAAAAATATTTCGAAGAATGGTTTTTCACGCGAAATTTATATTAAAAAGTCTTACTACTTTTTGCACATAGTAGTACGTACGTACGTTCTCAGTATACTTAAATATATATAAGTCCTGCTAACTCCACCCATATGAAATAAACAATAACTAACTAAAGATAATTGGTAATTTTCTTTCTATAGTAATTTTTTTTATATAACTAAGTATAAATGTGTAGGTGAAGAAACAAACAAAAAATGAAAAAAATCATATTTACTTTGAATTGTTAGTGTAACCAACACAATCTTCGGTAGTTATTTTTATATAGGTATCTATCAACGAGAGTTAGAGCAGGACTTATTTTAATACTATCGAAACTCCATGTGTATAAATGAGATATAATGACGTGATCATATTGAAATAAAAACGTGCGAAATCAGAAAGGGAACACATTACATCTCGCTAAGCAATGTGAACCGTTTACGAACCACAAACGATGAGGGCCCGTGAAGTATTCCATAGATTTTTCCATAGATTAAAATCATATACGTATACAAATCCAATTGGACTTTTGTAAATTCCAATTGAAATTTTAAAGCCTTTCTATGTAGTTGTGTGGAGTACACTGTTATGATTTTTAATTTGCGAAATCGCCAATGAAGAGTAAAATATTATGTTTGATTTTACATTATTTTAATTAGTTTAGAAAGCATAGAACACATTTTTAAACAATTTCCAAAATTTGTACAT
Organism: Nephrotoma guestfalica; assembly: GCA_963691935.1. Taxonomy (NCBI): domain Eukaryota; kingdom Metazoa; phylum Arthropoda; class Insecta; order Diptera; family Tipulidae; genus Nephrotoma; species Nephrotoma guestfalica. The sequence continues at coordinate 158,057,404 of OY829913.1, forward strand.
CATTTTAATTCAAAACATTTAATAAAATAAAAATGAAATAAAAACAAGAGACAGATATATATTCATTGAATTGACGATATTTAATAAACAAGCATATCAAGGTCAGTTTAACGAAATCGAGCAAATTTTATCAGTTTATTTATTAGACATATATCAAATTGTCTTAATTAAAATGGCAGAAAAATATTGTAACTTGTAACTAAAGTAAAAATTAAAATTTTAATTGATAAATCACGAAGAATAAAATGTTATAGTAACATAACCCTACATTTTCAATCAAAAGTTTGTACTAAAACAGTCGAGGTACAAACCAAATATACTGAACTCAAACCATTTATGAATTTTCCACTAATTTCTAATAAGAATACTTTGAGTTTCATATGAATTAACAAAATTTCCAGAGATTTTTCCAGAGATTAAAAAATATACGAAATCAACTTAAGAATTATCTACTTTTAGAAGCAAATAAGAATGTTCTTTTGCAGCAGTAAAACTTGACGATAAAAACTCGTAGCAATAAACCTGAAGCAGGGCATTATTAAAACTAGATGTGTTTAGGTAAATGCCTGTCAACTACTTTACGAATTAGCGAGAATTGAATCACAATCTCCAGATATGGTTGTCAATGGCCATAACAATTAAGTATAAAAACCAAAATTCATCTGAATCACGATCTCTGGGAACGACCGATAATGGCCATCTAAATTTGAGTAAAAATGACATCGGTACATCGATAATATGAAAATTCGTAGCAATAAACCGGAGGTGGTGCATTATCAGTACTAGGCGGTTTTAGTTAGGTGACTCAATGACCAACTTCATGCACTAGCCAGACCTGAATCACGATCTCTGGGAACGACCGATAATGGCCATCTAAGTTTGAGTTATAATGACATATGAACAGCTGGAACATCAAAATTCGTAGCAATAAACTCGAAGTCGCGCATTCTTAGCACTAGGTGGTTTTAGTTAGGTGACTCAATGACCAACTTCATGCACTAGCCAGACCTGAATCACGATCTCTGGGAATGACCGATAATGGCCATCAAAACACCGAGAATATGAAAATTCGTAGCAATAAACCGGAGGTCGTGCATTATTAGCACAAGGTGGTTTTATTTAGGTGAATCAATAACCAACTTCATGCACTAGCCAGACTTGAATCACGATCTCTGGAAATGGGAGATAATGGCCATCTAAGTTTGAGTTATAATGACATATGAACAGCTGGAACATCAAAATTCGTAGCAATAAACTCGAGGTCGCGCATTCTTAGCACTAGGTGGTTTTAGTTAGGTGACTCAATGACCAACTTCATGCACTAGCCAGATCTGACTCACGATCTCTGGGAATGACCGATAATGGCCATTAAAATTTGAGTACAAATGACATCGGTACACCGATAATATGAAAATTCGTAGCAATAAACCGGAGGTCGTGCATTCTTAGCATTAGGTGGTTTTAGTTAGGTGACTCAATAACCAACTTCATGCACTAGCCAGACTTGAATCACGATCTCTGGGAATGGCCGATAATGGCCATCTAATTTTGAGTTATAATGACATATGAACAGCTGGAACATCAAAATTCGTAGCAATAAACTCGAGGTCGCGCATTCTTAGCACTAAGTGGTTTTAGTTAAGTGACTCAATGACCAACTTCATGCACTAGCAAGATCTGACTGACGATCCCTGGGATTGACCGATAATGGCCATTAAAATTTGAGTAAACATGACATCGGTACACCGATAATATGAAAATTCGTAGCAATAAAACCGAGGTCGTACATTATTAGCACTAGGTGGTTTTATTTAGGTGACTCAATGACCAACTTCATGTACTACCCAGACCTGAATCACGATCTCTGGGAACGACCGATAATAGCCAGCAAAATTTGAGTAAAAATGACATCGATACACCGATAATATGAAAATTCGTAGCAATAAACCGGAGGTCGTGCATTCTTAGCACTAGGTGGTTTTAGTTAGGTCACTCAATGACCAACTTCATGCACTAGCCAGACCTGAATCACGATCTCTAAGAATGGCCGATAATGGCCATCTAAATTTGAGTAAAAATGACATCGGTACACCGATAATATGAAAATTCGAAGCAATAAAACCCGAAATCGTGCATTATTATCATTAGGTAATTTTAGTTAGGTGACTCAATGACCAACATCGTGTACTAGCCAGAGTTGAATCACGATCTCTGGGAATGGCCGATAATGGCCATCCTAATTTCAGTAAAAATAACAAAAGTACCCCGAGAATATGAAAATTCGTAGCAATGAACCCGAAGTCGTGCATTATTAGCACTAGGTGGTTTTGGTTAGGTGACTCAATGGCCAGCTTTATGTTGTTTTTCGATTTGAATCATGATCTCTGGATGTGGCCGATAATGACGATCCAAATTTGAGTTATAATGACATCTGTTCCCTTGAAGGTACAAATTCAAAGAAAAAAAATACCCGAAGTAGTGAATAGTTAAATCTAGCTTGTTTTATTAGAAGATTTATGAAAATTGCAGACCGGTGTCCATGTTTTAAATAATAAATCATTAGTACCTCTGCCAAGATGCAAAAGTTGATTAAAAACCCTAGATTATGCATCGTGCACACGGGTGTGAAGTATTCCAGACTTTCCATAGATGTTATGTATGTATGAGTATCACACTGTTAATTCAAATTCAAATAGGAAAAAAATTAATCGTATTGGAAATTTTAGTACAATCATATAAGTATGAGACTTTTTTTAGAAAATGACTCAAACCTCAATTTAAATAAAAAATATACAATATTTTCTAAAATAAAAATTTATGAACAAACTCAACCACGTATTGTGTAGAAATTATCGAGATTTCTATTAAAACAGATTGGAACTTCAAAACGAATAGAATATTTTAATAAAACAAGGAAAAGGTTTAAATTCAAACATGAGTTAAAATGACATATGAACACCTAGAATATAAATTGTTTTATCAAAAGACCCAAATTCAAGCATTGTAAGCACCAAATGGTTGATTTAGGTGACTCAATGACCAACTTCATTCACTATTAGCCGTTTTGACAGATAATGGCCATCTAAGTTTGAGTTATAATGACATATGAACAGCTGGAACATCAAAATTCGTAGCAATAAACTCGAAGTCGCGCATTCTTAGCACTAGGTGTTTTTAGTTAGGTGACTCAATGACCAACTTCATGTACTAGCCAGACCTACATCACGATCTCTGGGAATGACCGATAATGGCCTTCTAAATTTGAGTAAAAATGACATCGGCACACCGATAATATAAAAATTCGTAGCAATAAAACCGAGGTCGTACATTATTAGCACAAGGTGGTTTTATTTAGGTGACTCAATAACCAACTTCATGTACTAGCCAGACCTGAATCACGATCTCTGGAAATGGCCGATAATGGCCATCTAAGTTTGAGTTATAATGACATATGAACAGCTGGAACATCAAAATTCGTAGCAATAAACTCGAAGTCGCGTATTCTTAGCATTAGGTGGTTTTAGTTAGGTGACTCAATGACCAACTTCATGCACTAGCCAGACCTGAATCACGATCTCTGGGAATGACCGATAATGACCATCAAAATTTGAGTAAAAATGACATCGGTACACCGATAATATGAAAATTCGTAGCAATAAACCGGAGGTCGTGCATACTTAGCATTAGGTACTTTTAGTTAGGTGACTCAATGACCAACTTCATGCACTAACCAGATCTGAATCACGATCTCTGGGGATGGCCGATAATGGCCATCTAAATTTGAGTTACAATGACATATGAACAGCTGGAACATCAAAATTCGTAGCAATAAACTCGAAGTCGTGCATTCTTAGCACTAGGTGGTTTTAGTTAGGTGACTCAATGACCAACTTCATATAATAGCCAGACCTGCATCACGATCTCTAAGAATGGCCGATAATGGCCATCTAAGTTTGAGTTATAATGACACATGAACAGCTGAAACATCAAAATCCGTAGCAATAAACTCGAAGTCGTGCATTATTAGCACTAGGTGGTTTTAGTTAGGCGACTCAATAACCAACTTCATGTACTAGCCAGACTTGAATCACGATCTCTGGGGATGACCGATAATGGCCAGCAAAATTTGAGTAAAAATGACATCGGTACACCGATAATATGAAAATTCGTAGCAATAAACCGGAGGTCGTGCATTCTTAGCACTAGGTGGTTTTAGTTAGGTGACTCAATGACCAACTTCATGCACTAACCAGACCTGAATCACGATCTCTAAGAATGACCAATAATGGCCATCTAAATTTGAGTTATAATGACATATGAACAGCTGGAACATCAAAATTCGTAGCAATAAACTCGAAGTCGTGCATTTTTAGCACTAGGTGGTTTTAGTTAGGTGACTCAATGACCAACTTCATGTACTAGCCAGACCTAAATCACGATTTCTAAGAATGGCCGATAATGGCCATCTAAGTTTGAGTTATAATGGCATATGAACAGCTGAAACATCAAAATCCGTAGCAATAAACTCGAAGTCGTGCATTATTAGCACTAGGTAGTTTTAGTTAGGTGACTCAATGACCAATTTCGTGTACTAGCCAGACCTGAATTACGATCTCTGGGAATGACCGATAATGGGCAGCAAAATTTGAGTAAACATGACATCGGTACACCGATAATATGAAAATTCGTAGCGATAAACCGGAGGTCGTGCATTCTTAGCACTAGGTGGTTTTAGTTAGGTGACTCAATGACCAACTTCATGCACTAGCCAGACCTGAATCACGATCTCTGGGAATGGCCTATAATGGCCATCCAAGTTTGAGTTATAATGACATATGAACAGCTGGAACATCAAAATTCGTAGCAATAAACTCGAAGTCGCGCATTATTAGCACTAGGTGGTTTTAATTAGGTGACTCAATGACCAACTTCATGTACTAGCCAGACCTGAATCACGATCTCTAAGAATGACCGATAATGGCCATCTAAATTTGAGTAAAAATGACATCGGTACACCGATAATATGAAAATTCGTAGCAATAAAACCGAGGTCGTATATTATTAGCATTAGGTAATTTTAGTTAGGTGACTCAATGACCAACATCTTGTACTAGCCAGACCTGAATCACGATCTCTGGGAATGGCCGATAATGGCCATCCTAATTTCAGTAAAAATAACAAAAGTACCCCGAGAATATGAAAATTCGTAGCAATAAACTCGAGTCGTGCATTATTAGCATTAGGTGGTTTTGTTTAGGTGACTCAATGACCAACTTCATACACTAGCCAGATCTTAATCACGATCTCTGGGAATGGCCGATAATGGCCATCTAAATTTGAGTAAAAATGACATCGGTACACCGAGAATATGAAAATTCGTATTTTTGAACCCGAAGTCGTGCATTATTAGCACTAGGTGGTTTTGGTTAGGTGACTCAATGGCCAGCTTTGTTGTTTTAAGATTTGAATCATGATCTCTGGATGTGGCCAATAATGACGATCTAAATTTGAGTTATAATGGCATCTGTTCCCTTGAAGGTACAAATTCAAAGAAAAAAAATACCCGAAGTAGTGAATAGTTAAATCTAGCTTGTTTTATTAGAAGATTTATGAAAATTGCAGACCGGTGTCCAAGTTTTAAATAATAAATCATTAGTACCTCTGCCAAGATGCAAAAGTTGATTAAAAACCCTAGATTATGCATCGTGCACAATAGGTTGATTTTGGTAGTTCTTTTAACGACTATTTTATACTAATTATGTATTTACGTGTATTTAGCTATAACCTATTTCATAAATCATGGTATTTGGAAAAGGGGATACTCATTATTAGAATCGAGTTAATATTTCTATACTAGAGATTTTAATATTATTCTGTAATTTTTCTTATTAGATTTAGAACTAACCAATCTAACACATACTCAAACTCTGATTTACATTTTCAAATTTAAACTACAGTTTGAAACCACACTTCATCAAGAGATTATTGCATTAACAATTTTGCTACATGGCGTTATTTCAAGTCGATGATTCCGATCTTTATCTATAGATGGCAGAATAACGAAATAAATGATATAATTTTTTTGATAATATTTATTCCGTAAAACGTTAATCGCGATGAAAAAAGCAGTAAATTCAACAATAGTATCAAAGAAACTGTCGACATAAATTTGATGAAAATCGAGACAGAGTTTTAAAGACTCCGGTGATACAGAATTTTGCGTTTTAGATTCATAGGAGATAGAGTTGGGTCGCAATTTAAATATGAATGATCGATGATTGCGTAAACGTTACGAAACCGACAGCATTTGTAAATGTGACTGCAAAAATTGTTCAAAACCATTTAATCCATTTAAGCGTCTAATTTTACATGTTATTTTGTAAATTGCTGTAAGACATTCGGGGCACGTGAATCGATGGAACGCCATTGTCTAAAGTATCACGGCAGCGTGACATTACTTGTCCTCAATCTAACAACCATCCTGAGATCAAAGATTCTCTTTTTGATGTTGTTTACTGGGTGCGATAAAAATTAATTTAATCGCTTATTATAATTATATTTTAGGCCGTAGTTCGGAAAACAATGTCGAGTGATTGAAATATGGCGCAAGCTGTGCAAAAGTTAAGAAATCGTTAAGAAGTAAAATAAGGGCCGGATAATAATTGTGATTATTATATGATGATGAGGAAAAAGCATATCGAATGCAGGAATATGAAATAGAAGAATAAATTTACTTTTAAAAATAAAACATTTATTTTGTATAATTAATGCATTACAAATTTTGTGTCGCCCGGCATTCAATAAGGCAGTGTTTCTGCCATAATGGTAATTACCTTAGCATGATCCGGTAAAAATAATAATTATTGTTTTCTCAATAATATTCTTGTATTTTAACATTTTATATTGATTGTATAGAATGCCCATGATAGCAATTAGTAAATCTGGATATACTGTAGACACCTCCTTGCCCAAGCGTTTAAAATTATGTATGCACAATATCCAATCAGAGACATTGAACGGAACCAATATAAATTTCGGCTGAAATTTCCACTCTGATTATAAATTGTTACCTTGATACTTGTCGAAGAAATCGGCCAGCATTGTAAAAATGTAACGGGTGCGTACATCTACTTGAAATGAATATTCACCACCACTGCACCGATTTTTGAATAACGTTGCTATTTGTTGTTGCAATTTCTCGCGTATTGAACCTTTCTTGCTGGACTGATGTCCAAATTGCGATGGCAGGAACGATGTTAGGCTGTAGTGTAATATCTGTATATAATTTTCGGCCAAATCATACATTCGAACGGCATTTTCCAATTTTTTTTAATTCGTTCACATGTTCGTTTAAATCACACGCTTCATGAACATATTCCGTTTGGTTGTATATTACCGAATAGTAAATCATAGTTATGCCATTCGATGGCCAAGTCGGCGACACGTATTAAAAATAAATGTTTACTCATTGGATTTACGCAAAAACAAGTGTTTCTCCTTATATAGGTGATTTGGTATTTTTTGAAATGGTGTGGTGTCCTCAATATCGGCTAACACTAAAATATACCAAACAAAATGGATCAATTTAATTTTGTAATGTTTCCTGGACATTACATGCCCCTTCTAGCACAAACAGTTCGTTAAAGGCCAATGCAATACGAACAACATGGACACGATACTTTTCGAAACGGGATAAAAATGTGATTGCAATATTAAAATTTAGGAATAAGCAATTGGTTTCTCGGTTGCATTAAAATATTTTCATACGCGGGAAATTTGGATCAATTTAATTTTGTAATGTTTCCTGGACATTACATGCCCCTTCTAGCACAAACAGTTCGTTAAAGGCCAATGCAATACGAACAACATGGACACTTTACTTTTCGAAACGGGATAAAAATGTGATTGCAATATTAAAATTTAGGAATAAGCAATTGGTTTCTCGGTTGCATTAAAATATTTTCATACGCGGGAAATTTGCATGCGTGCATTGAGCTTCGCTGGTAAGTTTCAGAGCTTTTTGTAACGAGTTTAAATCGAATTTTTCGTAGTGGATGGAGCGCGGATTTACTAAATATCTAACACTTTATATTTCACAACTGCTTAAATTTCTAGATATAATTTTCTATTAATTTAACAAATTTAAGAATGTTTTAATAAAAATAATAATTAAATATTTTATAATACATTTAAAATTCGATAAAAATTTATAACCTGACAAACTAATATTTATTTACTTTTTGTTTTGAGAAATAAGCTACACAGTTAAATGTTTTGCTTTTGCCAGTGCCTATATATGAATACAGCCATATCGCAATATATGGACAGCTAGTGAAAAAGCATTGCGTATATGTATACGGCCAAGTAAAACGCAAATAATACAAATTATGGTATAAACAGAACCAGATAAATCATATGACGACATTGTCGCTGAATTGTTTTTAGTATCTATTCTAATTTTGTCGTCGGCGCTGCAGTACTACCAATATAAGTTTCAGATTATTATGTTGGTATCAAATTTTTTAGAACTGTTTTTAAAAGAATTTCAACCAAATCTGAATGTTGTACACAATGTTTTAATTAAAAAAATGTAAATAGGGTCGATACAAAGATAAACGCACTAATTTGTTATTATTTTTCTTGTTTCGTCGCTTCAACGCCGACGTGCTTGTTGTGTTTACCAAAGCGACATCGCCAGGAGACAAATGTATTTTGGCGATGTATCTTGTCGCTGTATCTCTGGTTCTGTTTATACCTTTACGGTTTATATGTATGCAGTCCCGAAAAACGTAAACACGGAGAAACCTTCATACAAATGCTATGAAAATTATTTTTGTTAAGTATTTTTTTTTACTTTATTTCTTTTTATCTCGTAAACGTGTCAGAAAAATAAATTTTCATTTTTCTGAGCGTAAACTTTGTGCAATTGCAATAAATAAATAAATAAAATAAATAAATTGTGTTTCTTTTTTAAGTTTTCATTCAGAATTTTACCATTTTCCGCTATGATGTCTTTAATTTGATGATCGTCGCATAAAATATACATGTGGATGTAGAGTAGTTAGTTTTCGTTTTAGTGTACACTGTCTTATATTGATATCTACTATTTAATATTACTCGCGATTTTTATCGATTGTGGAAAGAGTTTTTAAAATTTATAGAAAATTACAAAAAATTTGTAGTAAATTACACAAGTAATTGCAATATGACAACATATTATAATAATATTACATTATAATAGTATTGTAAAGTATTAGCATAGAAAAATTAGCTAACAATGATAATTTTCTTATATTAAAATAGCATTATGCTAATCAAAATATAAAATTGGGTACTGGTTGAATGCATGTTACCTTAATACGAGACCACGATATATTTCGGACTATTTGCCTTTCCTTGTTACACAATATTGGAAACAAGAAAAAAACGTTCGTATTTTTTTTACTCGACTATATAGAAAGTCGAGGAAAAAAAATAGGAATGTTTTTTTCTTGTTTTCAATATTTTGTATCAAGGAAAGGGAGATAAACCAAAATATATCGTGGTCTCGTATTGAGGTAACATGCATACAACCAGTACCCAATTTTATACTTTGATTAGCTAGGTGAATGCTATTTTAACACAAGAAAATTATCATTCTTACATACTTATTCTATGGTATTAACACAAAAAATATAGAACGGTACATATATGCAATTTTTGCGGAAAAAATATTTTTATATAGACAAACGATGGTAATCCGCGAGGCTTAAAGTTATTAATTTGTGCAAAAATGTTGAAATGAAACCGATTAGCTTAAATGATAAATTGTGTTTACATTCAAATTAACCTCAATTATTTGTGTATTGTAGATACGCAAATAGCTGAGGCTTGACATTTACCCATTCTGCAACTCCAACTGGATAGTGGCAACAGTTATTTTTAAGTGATGCGACCGTAAAATAGTTACTCGTCAATAAGGAATTTTACTTCATTCACTCACACTTCAATCACTACGGCAAATTATATCACATGGACACCATACTTTCAGAAGAAACCGGACTGTCAAAATTTAGCTTTGTTTGGCCAAAATCGAACGTAAGATCTCGAACCGTGTTATCACTGCTTATGTATGTATAAGGCCATATTATAATATATGGTCTTGTATGTATGCACGTCCAAAAAAACGTAAATACGGAATAAAACTTTCATACAAATGCTATGGAAATTCTGTTTCGTAAAGTTTTTTTTTTGACTTTATTTATTTAAATTTATTTTTCTGTTACATTTTGAATGTAACAGAAAAATAAATTTTCATTCTCCTGGGCGTGAACTTTATTTATTTATCTTTATTTTTAATATATTGTTTATCTTTAATTTGATGATCGCTGCACAAAATATATAGAGCATAGTTTGTGTGTATCCTTGAAGCGTAGTATTTTTTCTTCTCTATGTCATCTACTCTATATCTTTAAAGCAATGAGGCTATTATTATCTAGGTGCACTGATCCAATCAATGTACCTAGAGGACCAATAGTGCATCTAGGAATACTAATGGCCTCATTGCTTTAACAATTTTGCTATATAACGTTGTTTTAAGTCGACAGTTTCAATCTTTGCCTATAGATGTCAGTGTAACTAAATAAATGATAGTTTTATATAATTTTTTCCCGTAAACCGCTAATCTCGGTGAAAAACCAGTAAATTATACAATAACATCCTTTAAAACGTTTAGAACCGGCTATTGGTAAGGATACATTTATTACAAAATATGCATTCAACTTTTCATTAAACCTCTAAATATCAAAAACTTTTTACAAACATTACTGTCATCTACAGTTCAAAAAAGAAACCGTCTGCCTGGTGCACCTAGATACTAATAGCCTTGACCAGTGCACCTAGATACTAACATAAATAAAAAAGACAAAGATGAATTATGTAGTGTAAATCTCTTCATTGACACCAGCGCGCGTGTCTATCCTTTGAACCATAATAAAGATCGTTTTGAGTTTTTGTTGTTGTTCACGTAAAATTGAAGGTCGGCAATTGGTTTTTTTATTCGTAAACACATGTGTCGACGAAGTGACGAAACGAAATAGAGAAATTATGTTATTGTTTTGTTATGTAGAGAAGGGAATTGAAGGAAGACGAACAAATATGTATAAAAAATATTTTTGGTGTTTAGATCAACGAATGTAATTTTTTTTTTCCTATGAATGTATGTGATATAATAAACTTTTATTTAGGACGTACACACATTCAAATATTTTTTCTTTTGAAAATGACGTAAAAGTAAAATACATGATGTGTTGTTATTTCCACAAAATTATTTTTCCTCTCGCCCTTTAAATATTATGAACAGAAAAACGAAATTTTAAATTCCTATTATGTTCTTTATTATTTTACATTGATCGTGTACTTCAAAATATTCTAATGATAATAAATAGCTGATTCTTAATATAACAAACAAATTATAGTATGTAATATACATTAGTAGCCTTTTTTAACGATTTAAATATGAACTGGAATACGTCCAAATTAAATAAATCTTCTTAGCGGTTGAACGATTGAATTATGTAACGAAAGTTTAATATCTGTATATTTCGCCCTTAAATTATTGCTCATTACGAGTACTTTGTCGAATGAATGATTTCAACTTGGTGGGTTTAGGTGCGATTACTTCACTTATTCAAGCGATGTTCTGAAATATGGAAATTGTTTACTAATTTTAATTCGAATTGAAAAATCTAATTAGATTGGCAGGATATAGAATCGTTGATTTTTTGTTTTAAGTTGCGGAATAAATTCAAACCAAATTGAACTGGTCATTTCATAACCAAATTTAGTAAATTAATATATTTGGATTATTTAACGATTGTTGTTTAACTTTCTAGAATATCGTCAAACAATTAAATGTAAGTCACTTCGAGGATTTTTTTAAATTCGAGCAATTAAAAGAAGCTTGGGATGAAAATGAGATTTTATTATTTTCCAGTAAAATTCCATAATACGGGTTACTTAGTCTCATGTTCCTAATCTTTATACTATGTAAAGCAAACTTCTGTTGAATTTTTTTGTAAACATTACGCATGAACCCCTGCGTCTGTGTTGCTAATCTTATTGATACAAAGTGCATTGATGTCAGAAAACCTTGTACAAAAATGGAGAGGTGAAAATGTTGTGGCCAACACCAGACTTTGTTTGGTACTGGTCTGTTAATTCACTCCAATTATTTTTATTTATTTTTTACAGAAATGAATGCAAAATCATTTGTTGTAACATTCTGGTCTGTTAAATTATTTAATTAAAATTTATTTTACTTGCTGTTTTAATTTTTAAGAATTCTGTAAACCACTCTCTGTAGTTTATTGATCCTATCACTGGAGCAAATACTCAAAGAATTGAACGTCCGTGGAAGGCAGCAATGGAACACACAGAAGCATGTTGGATTCGTACATGTGTGAATACATGTGGCGTAAACGTACAACAGTTCGGCAATTGAATGTATTTGATGCGATTCTCGCTGATGCTTTTTTGGCCACCTGTTTAACCTGTGACAATTAGTGTTAATCGATGGTAGTAGTTCTATAAATAAAAATTTATTAAAAGTTAATTTTAAATAATAAACGATATATTTATGCTACCTTCAACTTCAGGTAAACTTTTAAAATGTTGTCCTTTGGTTTCCATAAACACTTTTTTTATGTGTGGAGCACAAATTTGCCATTTGTTTATAAAATTTTTATGTTTTGTTGGGTACCTAATTTCGAAGTCATATAGAATCTAGAATTATTTCAAAATGGAAAATATTTATCAATTTTTTGCAATTTTAATTATATATTATTAAATTTTACCAAATCAGGTGACGTGAAAAAAAATGGAAAATGTTTTGAAAATTTCTCTATTTTTAATGAAGTCTGAAAAACATCTAGGCGCATACTCAAAGTGTCGCAAAGCTTTTGCTTAATAAGATCCTTCTGAGTTACAACATTTAAATTTTTTAAAATTAAAAAATTTTCGTCTTTGTCAATATCATAAGATGGCGCGATTATTGTTGAAACTGACGATTTTGCTGCGTTACGTTTCCGACTGATTACTCCTGAATACTGTTCCGCGGTGTATAATTTTTGTCGGACACGGTTTAGTCTGGAAATTACGTATCCTCGATTTTTCTTTCGGTCATATAAAGCGTCCTATATATATATAAATATTAAAACTTGCATTACATCTAAACAAATTATATATCTTTTTAAAATCTTACTATTCCTCCATTTTCTTTCTGAATTGTTTTTAATTGAGGAAAAAGTTCTACAATAGCAAGTGCTAAGGCCGTTATGCACGCTGGATCGGGATGGTAGGAGAATTTTGATGTTAAGCAATCTACACTTTCTCTAATTATTGCTCGTCTTTCAACATCTGAGAGCCCTTTCGATGATTCTCCGGAAATAAATTTTTTACTTAATACGTACGCGTTTTGAGTTTGGAGAATGAAAGTTTCTAAATCCTGCAGTGGATAACATTAATTATAGTTATGAAACTGTTTTTTATTGTACTTAATTATCAAGTTTAATTACCAGAGCATTTATGTGCATTTGATAATCCAATCGGCAATTTTGGCGGCTCACTGGCGTTGCTGGATTTTCAGGTAATTCTTTTAAAATTCAAAAAAATGATTTTAATATAATCAAGCCAATTTATGAACTACTTTGATTTATACCTTTATCGTTGTCTTTTAAAACTATCTTTAGTTGAAATTCTGGATTACTTTTATACTGGTTAACAATTTCTAAAAAATCGTCCTCATAAATTCTAACATCTTTAGAGTCCGTAAAGTAATCAATATCATATACCGAGATGTTCACATTTATCGATGCTGAAAGCAAAAAAATCAATACAAAATGTTATTGTGAAATATTAATTTCAAAAAAATTGACAATCACAGAAATATCGCCATTTAGGTGTTAACATCTGAACTGATGCAACGTTGCATCATAAACCAACAAAGTTATGATGCAACGTTCCATCACATAGGAAAAAATTAGACGCCACACAAAAATATTGAATTATTATTATATTTGCTACCATCAGAAGCCAATTGATAATTAAAATGACATGAATTATTACTTACCCGATAAAAGAAAATCTTTATATTCCCAGATATCTTCATGTTTTCTAATCTTAACGTAGTTAACGGTACCGTTATAATTAATTTTAATGTAGAGGAAATTCACCATGTACAAATCCATCAAACACAAAATTTCAGTAAAACTGTTTTGTATTAAATATATATAGCACAACACAACAATTTAAGAAAGGCGTTAATTATTCGCGAATATAATAAATATTATAAAAAGATTATATAATAAATTGTTATAATAAACCTTATAATCGAATTTCTATACCACTAAACTATTAAACGATCCACTGTGCACTGTACTGTAAAACGTTTTACAGGCGGTATATGGATAAAGGAAAAAAAAAATCATTCTCTAGTTCGTAGGAAACAGGGGTATGAACTTTAAAAAAATTTAATTGCACTGTGTTTATTTTAAGGCATTTTTTGGTGTTTTATGCATAATTACTCGATTGAATTCTGTAATTTCACTTTTAGTATTATTGTAAATAGATAATTTTACATAATAAATAACCAACTATAGGTAATCATAATTTTAAAATAATATAATTTTGATCGTACTCATCTATTACAAACTGCAGTTAGCCCTGTTTTGAGTTTTTCTCTGTTACAAACGATACAAGCCGTACCAAAATTGAACATACCACTTTCATATAAATATTAAATTATAATTTATTGTAAAGTTACTGTTCCATAATTTAACCGGCAAAATGTTTGAGTTAATTTATTATTATTAGCAATAAAGGACTTTGTCAAATTTCCATTAAATTTATTGTTGGAAAAAGCAAAATTATTTTGAACTCATTAAGTTGAATTGAACATCGACGTTCCGTTGCAAAACTTGCTTCCAATTTTAACATAATTGCATCGATTTGATTTTCAATGTAAGGTTTACTTCATAATGTGATATATCGTACATCGCATATGCCGCAATGCAAGCCTTGCATCACAAAAGAATGCAAAATTGTTGAGTGTGTAGTAATTAATTTGTTTTAACTAGTTTTTGCACCTATTTTAAGACGTTAAAAATTAAAGTTTTTAAAGCAGTTTCATTTTTGATCTGCTAAGCCTAGTTGAGATCAATCGATTCATGAGTTTACATTACTAGTGCACTGCCATTTTTCAGCCACCAGGCACCCTTTACCATGAAAACTACCCCATATTTCTGAAGCATAAACGACCACTTCTTTGAAAATTTCAAAAATAGATATCTCAATATCGGATAAGAGAGAAGCTCGATTTATAGGCCTCACCATACAAGCGCAATTCGATTTCGCATGAAAACCAATTTATTTATTATTATTCAATTTATTTAGTAACTCCACTATATTTATTTATTTCCATGCTTGAGGATTTTTAGATAAAACTGGCAATTTACGAAAGTGCGCGCTAAATTCTTAACCGGGTAATTAAACTATGAGTAGAAATATGATTTACCAAATCTTATCAAAAAACTAAATTTTCAGCGATGTCTAAGCATAATCACTAGTGGATATGACCTATGTAAATTGGCACAATTGGCCTAAGGATTTTCTAGATATCATATATTATTCATATAATATTGCGAATGGAATTGCTCACACACTGCTTCTCGTCGGACAATTTTGTTAATTAATGTGATGTGTTCTTTTCACAATATTATATAAATAATAAATGATATCTAGAAAATCCTCAGGCAGGTTCAACCATTTTTATTGGAATAACACATGCCAATTTAGACAGGTCCGAGTGTATTCTGTTCAATTGTACTAGTGGTTATGCTTAGACATATCTGACATTAATGTTCATTTGTATGACGTGTGAGCAATTCCATTCACAATATTATATGAATAATATAAAATATCTAGAAAGTCCTTATCGACCAAACGGCACAGTAGGTTGAACTTTTGCATTTCTGACTCATAGATGGAAAATTTGTAAGAATCCCAACAATCAGTTTCAAACGGATGAGATTATTGATTTGAAAAAATCAGCCTTCTCATAAGGTCGCGACGACTGATGTTGTATTACTTACATTGGAATATTGTCTATATATATATATATGTCCATGCTGGCTAACGAAATCGATTCTTTCATATTTTTCATTTATGTTTCATTCTTACAATTAACTTTTCGTGTTTTTTACGAATTTATTTTATTATATTATAATTAAAAAATTAAAAAACAAAAGTAAAAATTATGAACTTTTGCATTTGGATCGGAAGGTACCGGGTTCGAATTCCGATAGGGGCAGATGCAGAAAGGAGTTTTCATCATATCGGTTATCGGTGATCAAAATGAAAACAACTATGACCCCCTGTCGGAGTGAGAACTTATGGGCCGACCCATCTTCTTTGTCTATAGCCGTACGTCCTAGATTTGGCTACTGCGTAAGGTAGGATAATCAAAGCAAACCGCGAGAGAGCTGGCAGTGTTACAAAGTTAATAAACAAACATAGAAAACGAGCCCAAAACGTTTTTATTGAAATAGCATATACCTAATGTATACCTATGTGTATCTAATATTTGCTCCAAAATAAGCAATCGTATCTTCTTATTTTTCTTTTCCATTTAAATAAGATTAGGAGCACAAAACAATAACATATCTAAGTGAAACTCATACGATATCCGAATAAATTAAGAAAATCTATCCAATAATTATCTAATTCATACTGTTCGTTATTTGAACATCTTGCGGTAGTAAATATTGTAGTAAAATTGTAGGTGAATTTTAAATTTCTGTTTTTAAATTATCTCAACTAAAATCATTTTGCAATTATTAAAATGAAACTCCGATATAAATCTTATAATGTGCAATGCCAAATTTCGTTCTACAATTTACCCAACCCATAGTTTTTCTTATTCAAGTTAATTAGTTCATGCCAAAAATTGTTTCCCGATCTTCAATAAGAATAATAGCGCTATTCCATTCAAAATCACAAGATTTTGTACAAAATTAAAAAGAGACGAAAATAAACCATTTCTATTTGTGAGAATGGTATTTCCGATTTTTTTGTTTTTGTTGAGTTGCTATAATTTTTCCCTGAAAAATATAAAGCTGAGTATTTTTTATGGCAGCAAATATAAAAATCAAAAATAAAAATCCCCACTCTCTTTTTAATTTATTTTTTGTAAATTTTTATGGTGTACAGACATATTACGACGTGACTTTAGAAGTTAAATTTTTTGCCGTGATTTTAGAGAAAAACATTCACAGCAATACAGCAACAATATAAGAAATATTTAGTTTCGATTAAAAGTTTAATTAAATAATAATAATAAAATAAATAATAATTGTGTGTTATATAAAACAAATATGAATAAATACGGTAAGCTTAATGAAATATTTAAGTTCGTGAAGTGAAGAAAGTGAAAAACAAAAATAAAGCCATACTGTAATTTTAACGGTACTAAAATTGCACATGGAACAATTGGAATTTTACAATTTGAACAATTATAGTAATAATAATATTGTATTATCTTTTATTTTAGATAACAACAAAAAAATAATCATATTAGAAAATGTGGTAATCCAGCAAGCGACCGCACAAAGTTATTTTGCGAATTTCGAGTGCCAGTCAGACAATGAAGGTAAGCTATTTTTCGATTATATTAAAAAAAAATTAAATTTTAAAAATTATGATTTTCTCAATTAGAAAACCCTACGGAACCGGAACTAGTCTAATCGCTTTCATTTGAGCCCTGTAATGGTATGATATTGATAAACTTAAATTACAGTTTTTTATATTACAAGTAACTTTCTTTTAGAACAAATTATTGAAGCAGTGCGTTTACGACCAGTCCTCTGGAATATTCGCGATAAACAGTTCCGAGATCGACCCTTACGTCATCGGCTATGGGAAGATATTGCAAAGGAAACGGGTAAGAAATTAAATTTGCTTGGTATGGTTATATGTCTATACATGTCTATATATATATATATATATATATATATATATATATATATATATATATATATATATATATATATATATATATATATATATATATATATATATATATATATATATATATATATATATATATATATATATATATATATATATATATATATATATATATATAAAGGGTGTTTTTTTAAGAGGTTGCCGATTTTTTTTTTGAATAAAACACATATAAAATTATGAAATGACCAACATTTTTTTTTATTTGGTAGATAATTTTTTGGCATTTAACATTTAAACACAATTTCTGGCATATGGCTACCACGACTATTTTTCACAAATGTCATTCTGGAGGTCCAATTTTCCAGCACTTTTTCAAGCATTTGAGGGCGTATGTCAGCAATGACACGTTGAATATTGGTTTCCAAAGCGTCAATCGATTGAGGTTTATCCACATAAACCAATGACTTCACGTATCCCCACAAAAAGTAATCGAGTGGCGTCAAATCGCACGAACGCGGAGGCCAATTCACCGGACCATTTCTCGAAATAATGTTGTCGTTGAAAGTTTCTTTCAATAAGTCGATTGTTTCACGTGCTGTATGGCAAGTGGCACCATCTTGTTGAAACCACATTTCATCCATATCCATATCTTCAAGATTTGACAACAAAAACTCATTTAACATGGTTCTGTATCGATTTCCATTCACGGTAACGCGTCGTCCTTCCTCATTTTTAAAGAAATATGGACCGATGATCCCACCAGCCCATAGACCGCACCAAACAGTACATTTATCAGGATGCATTGGTAATTCTTGAACGGCGTGTGGATTATCTTTGCTCCAAATGCGACAATTTTGTTTGTTGACGTATCCATTTAACCAAAAATGCGCCTCACCACTGAAGAGAATTTTACGGTAAAAAAATGGATCTTCGTTCAATTGATTTAACGACCAATCACTGAATTCACGGCGCAAACGATGGTCGTGTGGCTTTAATTCTTGCACCAATTGAATTTTGTATGGCACCAAACCCAAATCTTTACGTAAAATTTTCCATAAAGTCGATGGACAAAGTCCAATTTGCTGAGCACGACGACGAATCGATAAATTGTCGTTTTCTTCGACACTGGCCTCAACGACAGCAATATTTTCTTCTGTACGAACTCTTCTCATTCTTGTCGGTGGCTTGGCATCCAAAAGAGTGAATGTAGACCGAAATTTGGTAATTACGTTCTTTATGGTGGTCTCTGACGGACGATTATGTGCACCATAAAATTCACGAAGTGCTCTATAAACATTTTTAATTGAACACTGATTTTGAAAATAAATTTCCACGATTTGAAAACGTTGTTCTGGAGTTAACCTATTCATAATGATTTGCCAAACAATACTGAGTAGAAATGCCACTTTGAGCTGTCAAAACAACTGTCATAAAATAAAACGACATCTATCGGAAAAACAAACCTCCTAAAAAAACACCCTTTATATATATATATATATATATATATATATATATATATATATATATATATATATATATATATATATATATATATATATATATATATATATATATATATATATACATGTCTATATATATATATATATTCTTAGGCTTGAGTTCCCGGATGACGCCGGGTCCACCGTACACCCTTTTTTACACATAACAAAACCGAAGGATTGGATAGGTTAGTTAAGTGGGACAGAATCGGCCCGGTTACAGACACCTAGGTATAGCCGATAGTTAGTAACACAAAGACAACACAATTCTAATCTACTAGATGAAGGATAAAGGCTTAATAGGTTAATGGATAACGATGGTATTGGTCTTCAACAATTGCTTCTTTAAAACGGCAACCTAAGAAAAAATATTATTATTTCACATGCATCTGGAATTTTCCTGAAATTTAATTCTATTAATACTTTTCGGCTTCCTAACCAAAATTGGTTGACTCGACCCGTTACAGACACCTATGTAAAGTCGTTAGTAATAAAAAGACAACACAATTCTAAACTACACAATCAGCAATTACAATGAAGCATTAATTCACAAGCATCTGTAAATTTCCTTAAATTTAATTCTAAATTCATATTTTCCGGCTTCCTAAATAATTGAAACATTTATTAATTTAATCATTCTGCAACTCCGCAACTTACAGTAGAATTTACTGAAACCAAAGTTATTTGAACTATATTCAAAATAACTCTAAAATTCATTAGTATTTAACCGTTGAATTGGGCGAACACGAAATAGCAAGCAAAAAAAAAAAGTTGCAAAAAAATATGTGAGGCATTCCAAAGGCAATGGTTCTTGGGAAACTATCAATGTTAATCAATGCCAGATTAACTAGATTAACTACCGGATTGCATTCAAATATCCCTTAAAATATCCATCCATTAAAATATCCTAAATAAATTTAGAATTCGCACCAATGTCCAAGAAATTAAATTGGTTATTAAATTGAGATGCATAGATACTACTAATTCCGGAATCCTTTCCTAAATTAAGATTAAATTAATTTTATTATTCCAATCCATTTTTAAAATATTATCACACCCGAATATTAGTCATTAATCAGCACCAATCATAAATTAGATTAACTATTTGCTCCGGAATAAGCAATGAACAAATTTTTCTTTTCCATTTAAATAAGATTAAGAGTACAAAACAATAACCTATCTAAGTGAAACTCATACGATAACCGAAAAAATTAAGAAAATCTATTTAATCTAATTCCTACTGTTAGGTATTTGAACATTTTGCGATAGTAAATATTTTATCAAAATTGTAGGTGAATTTTAAATTTATTGATTGATTGATTAGGATGTACAGCCAAGACTAAGCCAGGATCCCGGATACGCCGGGCCTACCGTACACCCCTTACACATATAACAATACGGAGAGATAGGAATATCATATCTAATAATGATAGACGTGACCCGGTTACAGACACCTAAGTAGTCAATAGTTATTAAAGCACAAGCACAAGACGACACACACAATTTTTGTTTCCTGAATATAAATAATCAGCAATCCAGATCCTAAAAAATTTTACTTGGTAAATTTCCTGAAATAAAACTTCATTATTATGAGTGATTAACCATTTCCTCCACCCATTGTTACAACTGATGAATGGGCCGCAAGCTGATTCCTAAAAGAGATAAAAGAACAGAACACAAAGAATCAATTTTTAATTTAATACTCCACATAATTATACTTATCTAATATCAACAGCTGATCTTGCGACCTTCAATCAACTCGTATTTTTAAAAGTTAACCGCACCTCTATATTGCTGCAAATGATCATTGTAACCTAAAATAATTTGGAATATTTAATAATTTTACATTATACAAAAAAAAACATTTAAATTTCACTATTAATTTTAATTGATTAATTTACATTTAAATTTTGTTATATATATATATAAATATTTACCTTAAATTGTACACTATTGAATGTTAACATTATTATTTACGTCAGCTGATCTTTATTTACCAATGACAGTTATAGATATTATTTACAACAATTAGGCACAAGCCTTAATTATGGCATATCTATAAATCTTTTATGGTTAAGGGTATTAATTTAATATAGTTTAAAGTTGAAATGCTAGATGTCATAAATTCTAATTTTTTTTTTTATAAACGATAACATATTTTTGAAAATCAAATTATATGTCAAGAAAAATTGTAATCATTAGAAAATACACAGTGATTTAGAGCACATCTAAAAAAAAGCTTTCTGATTAAATAAATACAGTGATTAAAGTATACCGTCTTTTTGTGAATTACCGGACCGACATTGGATATTCGAGATACCGCTTTGATTAAATATCGACCCGCATTGTACTTGGCTTTGAGAAACATCACATCAACAAAAAGGATTTGACCCACGCATTTCAATTGGACACGGCAATCTGCACTCGAAAATTTTGGACCTCGCATAACTTTGGATACGACGCTATATGTATATTGGAAACAAAATTTATTGTGATTACGCGTACTTTGGCGCAAACAGAAAACAACCGGCAATATTTTATCAACAGTAATTGAGCTGAGGGATTGGAATTACACTGCGACGCCACTAGCATCTGTGAATTTGCTAAATTATAATAATTCCCAACCAAGCTCATTGGCGTATTTTACATGGTCCTTCGAGCCGGATCGGCGCCAAATACCATTTTGATTAACTGTAAGTAAGACCATTAATAATTTATAAGTGACAAATACAAAGGTGAAACAAAATTTGAAAGAAGCATAATTTCAACGGTGAGCTCTTATTAATTCGTTTAATAATCTGTGTATATAACTCGAAAATCTGTGTATATAACTGTGAAGAAGTTATCGCG
Organism: Nephrotoma guestfalica; assembly: GCA_963691935.1. Lineage (NCBI taxonomy): Eukaryota > Metazoa > Arthropoda > Insecta > Diptera > Tipulidae > Nephrotoma > Nephrotoma guestfalica. Next base: position 158,079,753 of record OY829913.1, read on the forward strand.
TTCTTTAGTGCTATTTGGTGAATCATTAAAATGGCGGAAACAAGAGCATTAAAGCGTATACTAAAAAGTTACGAATCAATCAAAGCGCAAGTGGTATCATTCACCACGAATACTCGCATGAATGAAGTTAGAGCATGCTTAGCCATATTATCAGATGAATGGAAAGAATTCCAAACTCTTGAGAAAACGCTCAAAGGAAGATTCGATGACGCAAACTTGGAATCCGTAGACAAAATCGAAAGCAGTCATTTCGATTTAAGGCAGAGGCTGTTCCAATGGGAAAAATTAATTGAGGAAAACAATGCTCAAGGGAATACTACAATGGAGGAATTGTTATTAAACCAAAGTAATTTTATTCAAGAAATATCATCGATTAATAGAAGAGAAAATGAAGTGCGTTTGCCGCGTGTAAATATTCCCGCATTCAGTGGTGAATATTCTGAATTTCCCTCGTTTCGAGATCTTTTTGAAGCAATTCATCATAATACTCATATTTCAAAAGTACATAAGCTCCAATATTTAAAAGGATTGCTAAAAGGAGAGGCATACGCATTGATAAATCATTTTACAATTACGGACGCTAATTATGATGAAGTATGGGAAAAGATAAAAGCAAGGTACGACAAACGTAAACACGTTGTGCACTCGTTATTGAAACAATTCATGGATCAACCAAACGTATTACAAAACTGCGCAAAATCACTTCGTCATTTGTCAGATGTTTCTGATGAAATAATGAGAGGACTAAAGGTGCTTGGTGATCAAGCTGAAGAGCGTGATCCGTGGCTAATTTATATTTTAACAAATAAATTAGATTTGAATACTAAAGAGGCGTGGGCCCACGAGACTGCTGAGATGGACTTTCCTACTCTCAATCAATTGTTCAAATTTCTTAATAAAAGAAGCGATGCTTTGGAAAGTTTAAATGCAAGCCAATTAAAACGCTCCAACGCTTCAAAACGAGTCAGTTCTTTGGTGTCACAATCATACACAGTTGTTTGTCCGTTATGCTCAGGAGAGCATTACTTAGGTAGATGTGAGACATTTATGAAGTTACCATGTTCAGAGCGAAAAAAAATTAGTAGTAGACAAAAAACTATGTTTCAACTGTCTGTCGTCTACTCACCAATCAACGGTCTGCAAATCTAGATACAGTTGCAGAATTTGCAGACGAAGACATCATTTAACGTTACATCCTGAGCCTCCGGTGGTGAACCAAGAGAATAAGTCCGCGGTCTGTTCAACGGAACAACAAGAGTCCACAAGCTGCAATGCGATGTTAAAAGCGAAAAGTTTACAGATTGGGCAACCTCAAGCGATTTTACCAACGGCAATTGTTTTAGTGAACGATAAATTTGGAAAACAGCATAAATGCCGAATCTTGCTGGATTCAGGGTCCCAATGTTCGTTTATTTCGGAGAATTGCGTTCAAAGGTTACAAATAGAAAGACAAAGAGCCAATGTGAATATAACGGGAATTACACCTGGTTCTATGGTGTCGAGAGGAAAGGCGTGTATAATGATGAGATCACTATATGATCCCAGTATACATATAGAAGTAAACGCGTTAATAATCAGCCAGTTACCGTCTAATCTACCAAGATATCCTATTGATGTTCAGGATAAACGGTTTATTGAAAATATGGAACTGGCTGACATCGATTTCGACACCCCAGGTCCTATAGACTTTCTAATTGGAGCTGATCAATTTTTCACAATTCTTGAGAACGGGAAAAGGCAATTTAACTCCATTCTTCTACAGAAAACTGTGTTTGGCTGGATAGTATCTGGTCAACCGAAATCGGCGCCAGCTGAGAATGCTTTATGTTCCTACACGTCTCTAAATGTTCAAATTGATTCAAATATTGACGAAATTCTGCAACGATTTTGGAAAATAGAGGAGATACCAAATATTGACAACGTTTCGCCAGAGGAAGCTGAATGTGAAGAAATTTATGACCGTACACATAAAAGACAGAAGGATGGCAGATATATGGTTAAACTTCCATTGAAAACGAAATCGCCAGAACTGGGGAACTCATTAATTGTCGCAACGCAACGTTTCCTATCACTGGAACGCAAGTTAAATCATGATTCAAAATTAAAGGAACAATACGTCAATCAAATCAGAGAGTATATTGAAATGGGACATATGACGGAAATTTCTCAACTTAACACCATAAATGATTCGCGTTCGTATTATCTGCCGCATCATTCTGTGATCAAGGAAACCAGTGACACTACAAAGGTTCGAGTAGTTTTTGATGGTTCAAGCAAGAGCTCCACAGGCGTTTCTCTAAATGACAAATTGATTGTTGGTCCAACCATTAATCCAACATTATGGGCTACACTTATGAGGTTTAGAAAACACAGAATCGCGATCACTGCCGACATCGAAAAAATGTATAGGCAAGTTTTAGTCTTTCCGGACGATGCAGACTATCAACGGGTTTTGTGGCGTGAACATCCTAATCAAAAAATAAGACATTACAAGTTAAATCGAGTCACATTTGGACTAGCTTGTTCTGCATATTTAGCGATACGCACTCTTCAGCAGTTGGGTCGGGACATTGGAGAAGAGAGAATCACTCAGCATATCGTGAATGATTTTTACGTCGACGATTTCTTATCTGGCTCTTGTGATATAGAAAGCGCGGTTCGACTCAAAGAAATGATGATTAGAGTATTACGACAAGGAGGTTTTGTATTGAGAAAATGGCAATCTAATGCAAAATGTCTATCAGATGAAGGAGGAAAAGAAACCACAACAAAATTATGCAGTGATGGTGGTATTTCCGCAGTGACAGTTCTGGGATTACAGTGGCATCCTACAACTGATTTATTAACCTTCAGGGTATGTTCCGAGAAAAATACAGAAGTAACGAAGCGAAAAGTAATATCCGAAGCTTCTCGAGTGTTTGATCCATTAGGATTTTTAGCTCCTTCAACTGTGATTTTAAAAATATTATTCCAAAGGCTCTGGCTTTTAAAATTAGATTGGGACGATAAGCTGCCAGAGTGTTATAACAAAATGTACAGAAAGGTCAGAGACGAATATGGATATTTTGAAAATATAAAAATAAAGAGATTCACGGAGCATTATGAAACCACGCAAATACATGGATTCTCAGATGCAAGCGAGGTGGCTTATTGTGCCGTTATTTACAGCAGAACTATAAATAAATTAGGGGAGATTTCAGTAAATATCTTGACCGCGAAAACAAAAGTTGCTCCTATAAAAAAGGTTTCTTTACCTAGACTGGAGCTGTGTGCGGCACATTTATTAACGAAACTTATGTTCTCGGTGAAAGAAACAATAGCACCCAACGCAATGTGCTATGCATGGACCGACTCATCCATCGTCCTAGCTTGGTTATCCACATATCCAGCGAGATGGAAGACATTTGTTGCGAATCGGACAAGTCAGATACTAGATAAATTGTCCCGAAAACATTGGGCTTATGTTAAATCCTCTGATAACCCAGCTGATCATGGTTCCCGAGGAGTATCTCCCTTAAAACTGGTCGACTTAGAACAATGGTGGCATGGACCCAGCTGGCTAAAACAACCCGAAACCCTGTGGCCGGGCACTCACTCAACAACCTTAGACGAAACCGCGATTCAAGCCGAACTTAGCAAAACCAAATTACCAATAACCACATTTCAAGCTATAGTGCAGGACGACTGGTTGGGTGATCTATTTGAAAGGATATCGAAGTTACAAAAAATATTCCGAGTGGTAGCATACGTAAGGCGCTATACTATAAATTCGAGAACGAGAAACCCCGCGCAGCGACTTTCGGGTGAATTGAGATCAAAGGAGATTAACGTTGCTAAAAATATATGTTTCGTTTGGATGCAAGCTGCAGAATTTCGGGAGGATATCAACCATTTACGCAAAAATAAAATTGTGAGCAGCAAATCGAATTTATTATCTTTAGCCCCGTTTATAGATGTATCGGGAGTGTTGAGAGTGGGTGGTAGACTAGCCAATGCTGATTCTGACTATGATAGTAAACACCCAGTGATAGTTCCATCCAACCATATTTTTACCAGCAGACTGATATGGGAGACGCACTTCAAAAATTTGCACGCAGGTCCCACACTCACTAACAATATGATAAGACAAAAATATTGGATAGTTAAAGGACGCCCAAAGATAAGGTCAATTTTGAAAAATTGTGTGGTCTGCGTCAAATATGCACGTAAAACCAGTTCACAGTTAATGGGAAATTTACCGGCGAAGAGAATAGTACCGTCAAAACCATTTACCAACTGTGGTATAGACTTCGCTGGCCCACTTTACTTCGCTTCAAAAAAGGGCAGAGGTGGAACTAACACTATTAAAGGATATCTTTGTATATTTGTTTGTCTGTCAGTCAAGGCAGTTCACATAGAACCAGTAAGTGATCTTACTAGCGACGCTTTCTTAGCTGCTTTGAGGCGTTTTACTGCACGGCACGGAGTTCCAAAAGAGATATACACGGATAATGGGTCCAACTTTATCGGAGCGAAGAGAATCTTAAACGATGCATACAAGCTAATTAAAAACATTAACCAAAATTATATAATTTCAGAATTTTTAAGCGACAATGGTATAGATTGGCATCTCATTCCACCAGCATCCCCTCATTTCGGTGGATTATGGGAATCTGCCGTGAAATCCGTGAAGACACATTTGTTAAAAGCGACGGGTAACGTGAACCTTACTTTCGAAGAAATGGCGACAATGTTATGCACGGCATCGACAGATGATGACTACGAACTATTAACGCCTGCTCATTTTCTGATAGGGACATCTACCGGGTCCGTTCCGGAGTCACACATAACTGCAGCAGATTCCACATTATCCAGATGGCAACGCATTCAATCTAGAATACAAATATTCTGGAATAAATATCGTACGGATTATATAAACAATCTTCAACAGAGGCGTAAATGGCAACAACCTAAGGAAAACATTAAAGTTGGCGACATAGTTATTATCAAAGAAGATAATATTCCAGTTTGTAAATGGCCACTCGGACGAATTCTCGAAACACATGCTGGTGACGACGATCTGATTCGAGTAGTAACCATCAAAACTTCAAGTTCAACGTTGCAGCGACCAATTGTAAAAATTTGCAAGCTACCTGTGGGTTAACGAAAGGATCGTTAACGGTGCCGGAGTATGTTACAACTGATGAATGGGCCGCAAGCTGATTCCTAAAAGAGATAAAAGAACAGAACACAAAGAATCAATTTTTAATTTAATACTCCACATAATTATACTTATCTAATATCAACAGCTGATCTTGCGACCTTCAATCAACTCGTATTTTTAAAAGTTAACCGCACCTCTATATTGCTGCAAATGATCATTGTAACCTAAAATAATTTGGAATATTTAATAATTTTACATTATACAAAAAAAACATTTAAATTTCACTATTAATTTTAATTGATTAATTTACATTTAAATTTTGTTATATATATATATAAATATTTACCTTAAATTGTACACTATTGAATGTTAACATTATTATTTACGTCAGCTGATCTTTATTTACCAATGACAGTTATAGATATTATTTACAACAATTAGGCACAAGCCTTAATTATGGCATATCTATAAATCTTTTATGGTTAAGGGTATTAATTTAATATAGTTTAAAGTTGAAATGCTAGATGTCATAAAT